>JAINUG010002140.1:0-13393 GCA_029706075.1 Aldrovandia affinis
AACTGGGAGAGGTGGAGGAGGAGTGGAGAGGGCTGCTCCTCCTCTTTGAGAGGTGAAGGGAGGAGTAGAGAGGGCTGCGCCTCCTTTTTGGCTGCTGTCAGGTGCTCCTGTTCCCTCCCACAGCCTGGAGAGGACTACAGGGCCTTGGACAGCAGCGGCCTCACCCTGCAGGCAGGCTCATCTGAGGCTAATGAGCAATCAACTCAGCTGTGAGCCATCGCCCTCGTTAAGCCTTTATAAAAGCACAGCCTGCCATGCCTGAGGGGAGAGAGGTTTTGGGGCATTGGAGGCAGAAGTGCTGGTGTTGTTGCTGTTTCCCTCGATTACATCGTTTTGGGGATTTAACTGCTTTATCTTCCTGTTTTGTTTAAATTTTTTCGTAAAAAAGGTAATAAATTGGCCGTTGGTCTATCGGAGCTCAATTTTTGTTTGGTCTTTCATCCACTCACCAGCTGGCCACCCCTGCCACCTTGCTACAATATGGTCATTGTCGTTATTATTCTCTATATCGGGCCTTCTAGCGAGAACCGCTGAAGGCATTTCATTTTAGGACCTGAGCATTCCAGTGCTTCACGACCCCAGTCAGCTCAGCGGTGAAGCCCAGGTCTAACCCTCAGTGAACTTCAGACAGGTTTGTTCTCTTCTTCTGCTGTCCCGCACCGAACTCTTCTGACTGAGATCCCTGTGGGTGGAGCCTTTGGAGTCCTGTGCGGGAAAAACTAAATCGATAGTGTGCGGGGGAAGTCACAAGCGTAGCGTGAGGTCTCTCCCCAAAATCTCTCTGTGAGGTCTCTCTCTCTGTGAGGTCTCTCTCCGCACGCCCCTATCGCTGTTGTCTACAAAACCGTGCGCCTGAATGTCGGCCGCGAGACACGGAGATTGTTGTAAACGATTGCTGAACACGTGACCTCCCCCCACACACCATCGACTTGGCTACCAAAAACTGAAACAAATGTAAAAATATTGAAAAAATTACAAAAATCCATTCTTGTTCCACCCAAAAATCATATATATCAAAATATTTTATAGAATTATATAAATCTGTGTCTCTACCGCCCACCCCTACATTACCCCCACCCCTACACTGTATTTGGGGTATTTGTGTGTGGGGGTGTGGGGTGAGGATGTTGGGGTATTTGTGTGTAAGGGGGTGTGGGAGTGAGGGATGTTGGGGTATTTGTGTGTGGGGGGTGTGGGGTGAGGGGATGTTGGGGTATTTGTGTGGGGTGAGGGGATGTTGGGGTATTTGTGTGTGGGGGGGTGTGGGGTGAGGGGATGTTGGGGTATTTGTGTGTGGGGGTGTGGGGTGAGGGGATGTTGGGGTATTTGTGTGGGGGGTGTGGGGTGAGGGGATGTTGGGGTATTTGTGTGTGGGGGGTGTGGGGTGAGGGGATGTTGGGGTATTTGTGTGTGGGGTGAGGGGATGTTGGGGTATTTGTGTGTGGGGTGAGGGGATGTTGGGGTATTTGTGTGTGGGGTGAGGGGATGTTGGGGTATTTGTGTGTGGGGTGAGGGGATGTTGGGGTATTTGTGTGTGGGGTGAGGGGATGTTGGGGTATTTGTGTGTGGGGTGAGGGGATGTTGGGGTATTTGTGTGTGGGGTGTGGGGTGAGGGGATGTTGGGGTATTTGTGTGTGGGGGGTGTGGGGTGAGGGGATGTTGGGGTATTTATTTGTGGGGGGAATGTCTGAACTGTCTGTCTGTCTGAGCACTAATCCAAACTGAAATATCACGGTTTAGCACGTTAGCGTTTCAGCGCTGCATAAACACAGATGGATTCTTAGCCACAGTTGAGTGCGAAGAGCTCAAATAGAGACAGAGATAAAGGGAAGGAGAGCAAGAGAGAGAGAGAGAGAGAGCGACAGAGAGAGGGAGAGGGAGAGACAGAGAGAGAGAGAAAGAGTGAGAGTGAAAGAGAGAGAGAGAGAGAGAAAGAGAGGGAGAGGGAGAGACAGAGAGACAGAAATAGAGAGAGAGAGAAAGAGTGAGAGTGAAAGAGAGAGATAGAAAGAGAGAGAGAGAGGGAGAGAGAGAGATATATAGATAGATAGAGAGAGAGAGAATGAGAGTGAAAGAGAGAGACAGAAAGAGGAGCGAGAGAGAGAGAGGAAGAGAGAGGGAGGAGATATAGATAGAGAGAGAGAGAATGAGAGTGAAAGAGAGAGACAGAGAGACAGAAATAGAGAGAGAGAGAGAGAGAGAAAGAGTGAGAGTGAAAGAGAGAGACAGAAGAGAGCGAGAGACAGAGAGGAAGGCTCCCAAGTGTGTTATAATATCCACACAAGGTTATAATATCCACTGCGGAAACAGGACTATATATGTAACATAGCAACAGTTCATATTACTACGTCTGTGGGATCTGGAATTACATTCTAATACTGCTTAATAAAGGAAGTATAACATGGCTATTAATACTTTATTACACATTAATAAACACATCATTATCCAAAGTGCTGCTGGCCAACTCCCAAAAGCACACAGGTTTGCCTCATGAAGCCGATACACCCCCAACCCCAAGAGAAGCCTCCGCTTCTGTTCTTGAGTTGCGTTTCCGTGGAGCCCACTCCCAAGCGCCCGTTTCACAGACGCGCTGTGGTCGTGATCTCATCGGGTTTGGAGCAGAACCGCACAGTTTCCAGCAGCGTTTGTAGGCGGGTCTGTGAGGTTCAGCCGGGGAACTGAGTGGGATATCCCAGCAGGGTGCATAAACTATTCATTCATTCATTTAGTCATTCATTAGCTAACCCGCTTATGACGAGAGTGATAGAAAGCGAAAGAATGTGTGCGTGAAAGAAAGAGTGTGAGAGAGAGTGTGAAATCCATGAAAATAAATATATTGTATTTGTGCATTTGTATTTTATATTTAAATTTGTATTCTGTATGTTTTTTACACAAAGCTTTGGCAATATTTATGCTTTGTATTTCATGCCAATAAAACAGATTGGCAAATAAAGTCGAAGGTCCACAAATGTTTGCAAAAAATGTCAAACTCTCTTGTTAGCTTCTGCCCGCCACAAACGTTTGCTGCAGTCATAGGAGCGAACGGCTTGAAGACGTAGCGTGTGGCGAGACAAAGATGGCGTCGGCTGGCGCCGGCCACGAGGGAGACGCGCTTAACGCAAACAATTAGTAACGTCCGTAAAAGCGCCTGGAGTTTCGCCGCTCAAAGAGAAGAGTTCCCCGCGAACATGCCAGACCTGAGCGCACCTCCGGGTCTTGTGCCGAGGCCAGCGCGTGATTGGTTCTGGCAGTCGTCTCCTCCCGAGACCCAGATGGTTGTTTGGCGGGGCGCTGGTAGATGTGAGAGAGAGAGAGAGAGAGAGAGAGGGAGAGAGGGAGAGAGGGAGAAAGGGAGAAAGGGAGAAAGGGAGAAAGGGAGAAAGGGAGAAAGAGAGAGAGGAGGGAGGAGGAGGGAGGAGGGAGAGGGAGGGAGGGAGAGAGGGAGGAGGGAGGGAGAGAGAGAGGAGGAGGGAGGGAGAGAGGGAGGGAGGGAGAGAGGGAGAAAGGAGAAAGGGAGAAAGGAGAAAGGGAAAGGGAGAAAGGAGAAAGGGAGAGAGGGGAGGGAGGGAGGGAGGGAGGGGAGAGAGGGAGGGAGGGAGAGAGGGAGAGAGGGAGGGAGGGAGGGAGAGAGAGAGGGGAGGGAGGGAGGGAGGGAGGAATGTCTCGCTCTCCGGGCGAGCTTGTGCCACAGGGCTGTGGGTTTTAGTGCTGCTCAACACTGCAACACCACTGAGGAGACTGTTTAGAGAAACGCGTGAATGCACCACACACACACACACTCACACACACACACACACACTCCACTCACACACTCACACACACACTCACACACACACACACACACACACACACACACACACACACTCACACACACACACACACACACACACACACACACACACACTCACACACACACACACACACACACACACACACACACACACACACACACACACACACACACACACACACACACACACACACACACATACACACACACACACACACACACACACACACACACACACCTCAGTTGAGTTTGCAGAGCCACGCCAGACTGAGGCTTGCAATGCTAATTGTTTCCATACTGTACAGTACGGCTCGTTTCTCCAGCCTGTTAAAGACTGCTGCAGCTTTCCTCCTGTTCCAGACACTTCCCTTCTCACCCCCGCCCCCTCCTCGAGCCCTGGCTCCAGCTTCACAAGTGTCTTAATATTTTTACATAATATGCAAGTGTGAAATTTTAAATGGAGCTGGCTTTTATTAAGTGCTCCAATTTGCCGAACCCCAGGGGACATGGTGTCGTGTGGCTCATTATTCGCGTCCTGTACGCTCCAGTTTTTAGATTGTTCTTTTCAAATGCAAAGCTGCCGGTTACAACGTAGAGCTATCCCTTTTCTTTTTTTTTTCAAACAGTATATATATTTTTTGGTGCGTTTAGACTCATTACAAATGGCCTGTAGGACTTTTAAATATTTAATTAGTACAGTTGGGGGAGGGGGAGGATATGGAAATATATTTTCCTTCTTTTGTTGAACTTTTGGCAAACTTACGATGTTGGCCTCGGAGGTTGGCACAGCCAGCTGGGCCCACGACTTAGGGCCCATGTGGCCTCAGCAACTCAGAGTTATAACAGCGAGTAAGGGCCGAGCACGAGATGAGTTAGAGCTTAGAAAGAGCTGAGTACGAGATGAGTTAGAGTTAGAGAGTAAAGGGCTAAGCAAAGAGCAACGAGTTGAGAAAAGAACTAAGAGTTGAGTAACAGCAAAGAGTAAAGAGTTGAGTGACAGCTGAGAGTAAGACTTAGATAAAAGTTGAGAAAGACATAAACATGAGCTGAATAAGTCAAGTTTAGGAAGAGTTGAGTTGGAGCTGACTAACATTTAGTAAGAGTTCAGTAGAGAGAGAGTGAGAGATTATACTTTATTAAGTATAATTGTATACTTAACAATTCTTACTCTAGAACCAGGACAGTGCCTTAACAGGATGCAGACCGTGGGGCTCATCCACACACTAGAACAGTGTCTTAACAGGATGCAGACTGTGGGGCTCATCCACACACTAGAGCAGTGCCTTAACAGGATGCAGACCGTGGGGGCTCATCCACACACTAGAACAGTGTCTTAACAGGATGCAGACCGTGGGGCTCATCCACACACTAGAACAGTGTCTTAACAGGACGCAGAGACCGTGGGGCTCATCCACACACTAGAACAGTGTCTTAACAGGATGCAGACCGTGGGGCTCATCCACACACTAGAACAGTGTCTTAACAGGATGCAGACCGTGGGCTCATCCACACACTAGAACAGTGCCTTAACAGGATGCAGACCGTGGGGCTCATCCACACACTAGAACAGTGTCTTAACAGGATGCAGACCGTCGGGCTCATCCACACACTAGAACAGTGTCTTAACAGGATGCAGACTGTGAGGTTCATCCACACACTAGAACAGTGTGTGTGTGTGTGTGTGTGAGTGTGAGTGTGAGTGTGTGAGTGTGTGAGTGTGTGTGTGTGTGAGTGTGTGAGTGTGTGAGTGTGTGAGTGTGTGAGTGTGTGAGTGAGTGTGGTGAGTGTGAGTGTGTGAGTGTGAGTGAGTGTGAGTGTGAGTGTGAGTGTGTGTGTGAGTGTAGTGTGTGTGTGAGTGTGTGTGTGTGTGTGTGTGTGTGTGTGTGTGTGTGTGTGTGTGTGTGAGTGTGTGTGTGTGTGTGTGTGTGTGTGAGTGTGAGTGTGTGTGTGTGTGTGTGTGTGTGAGTGTGTGTGTGTGTGTGTGTGAGTGTGTGTGTGTGTGAGAGAGTGTGTGTGTGTGTGCGTGTGTGTGTGTGCGTGTGTGAGGTGTGTGTGTGTGTGTGTGGGTGTGTGTGTGTTAGTGTGTGTGAGTGTGTGTGTGTGTGTGTGTGTGTGTGTGAGTGAGTGAGTGTGAGTGTGTGAGTGTGTGTGTGAGTGTGTGCAGGTGCAGGTGCAGATGTGTCAGCGTTAGTGTTTCTGGCGTGTGTGAGCCGCGCGTGCGTCTGAGGGAGAGGACAGGGGTTCACACCCAGGTGGCGAGGCTGGAGAACGCTCAGGTGGCTGGAGAACGCTCCCCTGCCCTCTTCCTCCCCTGCCCCCCTCCTCACGGCGGGACGCTATTTCAGGGACGCGTTCCAAAGAGGCCCTGCGGGGCAGGAGGGTTTCTCACCCCTACCGAAATTCATCAGGGGCGAACCAGGGGACCGCAGTCTGGGCTGCTTCCTGTCCGGTCCCGTCCCAAAACAGATAGAGAGAGACGGACAGCGTGTCAGGGACAGCGTGTCAGGGAATGATTAATGGCCACAATGCCACCGCCATTCTCACATCGTGTGTGTGTGTGTGTGTGTGTGAGTGTGTGTGTGAGTGTGTGAGTGTGTGAGTGTGTGAGTGTGTGTGCGTGTGTGTGTGTGTGTGCGTGCTTGTGTGTGAGTGTGTTAGTTTTTTTCAATCGAAGCCTGTCAAAAATATTTCCCGCTCACAGCTACAGTTATTTCCCAGGCCCTTAATCGCCAGTCCTAAATGATCTCTAATTGTCCCGAGTCGGGTGGGGGCTCTTAATCACAGCGAGGCGGTGAGAGGCTCGTCTTCTCTGGCTGTGGGTCGCGCACCAACAACACGCCAGTCGCCAAGGTTCCTGCGGACCAACACCGGGCATGCGGCAGGCTGGTCTGAGGAAACGACGTTGACAGTGGGAGACACTGTGGAGAGCCATACAGTCACTCAACTTAAACTCCTGCTCTTTAAAATGTGAGCTAAAAACTGCAGAGCTATTTCAGGCACACGCCTTGCAGATCCACTGCAGGTATAGAGGCATGCAGGGCGCTCCTCACGATGCTGTGACCGTAGTTAGCGTTCAGAGCAGCGCTGCGTTTGTGTTTGATCTGACGCGTCATGTGGATCTAACACAGGACTGCACACAGCGCACAGGATGACATCATTACTGATGGTTTCAGAGTGCAGGGATGCCTGTTTCATTCCCAGCTGGGACACATATCTCTCTCTTTCAGGGTTTGGGGGTGGGGGGAGAATCTGAGCCAGGGTGTCACAAACCTCTCTCTCTCTCTCTCTCTCTCTCTCTCTCTCTCTCTCTCTCTCTCTCTCTCTCTCTCTCTCTCTCTCTCGAATTATTCTTGCTAAACAATAACTGCAATGCTCAGATTTTTTCAGATTGGTTCGATTAACCCCTTCCCACATCGGGTCTGTCGCCGTCGAGGCAAGGCAATTCTCCGTGGGCAGCGACCTTCGCTTTTCCTCCGAACGGAACTCGCCCCACCCACCCACGTCCTGGAGACTCCCTTACGTGCTTCTCGGTGGATCTGAGCTGCTCTCCCTCCCCTGGGGCGGACAGCCAAACGCCGCCCCACTCGGGCTGGCGACCAGGGCCAGTCTGGTAGAGACACAGGTTTCTAACCGCGTCCCTGACAGGCAGCGCACAGACCGCCACACTCCGCTATCCGCCGCCCTGCGTTTATCACTTTTGTTGGTTGTTGTCTTGACACTGCGGCTTGGCCTGTTCCGCGATCGCTAAAAGGAATTAGCCAAACTGCATTTGTGAAGAGAGAGAGAAAAATGGCCCAAAGAACTAACAATTGATCCATTTATATGTGAGTCATATTTACGGACAGGGGTTGATCGCGTCCAGGCCTGGTAGTGACTAACACTATCCTGAAAAGAACAACTTGTCACGATATCAGAATTGGCAATCGGATACCTGGGTCTGGCAGGCTGATCGCTCTGGATTCGGGAAAACACGGTGACGAAACTTTTTAGGTCGGCTCAAGGCATGGGAGATTAGGGCGGTGGGGGGTGGGGGGTAGGGGGGCGTGTGTGAGTAATTTGGGGTTCTGGAGGCTGGTGTTTGGAGACCTGTCGGGGTCGATGAGTCTCACAGATATGGATAGCTTCACTTCCAGACTCCAGCTTCCTCTCGGATTCACAGGGAGCCCTCGATGGCGTTTAAGGCCGCTAAGAATCAAAACATCAAAAAGAAAGCCCCCTGCTCACTCTTACACTCAGCGTTGCGGTTCTCACCTGTCCGTCTGTTCGTTCGCCAGTTTCAAACCATTTCGTTGGTCTGAACGTTGCATGACAATTCTGTTTATCAGAACTCTGAACCGGTAATGCTGGGCTCAGGTTAACCTGGAACCACGAAAGTATATATACATATATATATATATATATACACTACCGGTCAAAAGTTTTAGAACACCACCATTAGCTGCACTTTACACTACACTTCATTATACTGTGTAATTTAATAATTTAATATACTGTGCTGCCACTGGGCAGCTGCTGCTCCATTGTTGTTTTTATGTAAATTGTTTTATGTTTTATGTTTTTATATTTTAGCCTATTTGTGATTGTTGTCTTTTTACTGTGGTACTGCTGAGGGCTGGGGGGAATGATATTTCGTTGTTTTATGCACATAAGTGTACAAGACAACGACAAATAAAAGAATCTTGAATCTTGAATCTTGAATCTTGGATTTCCCAGTTTTTACAAAAATGTAAGCAGTTCAAGTCCAGTGACTTGCACAGAGTGACTGTTAGTCAAGTCAAGTCAACTTTATTTATATAGCACTTTACAACAGTTTTTTGGAGACTGTACCAAAGTGCTTCACTGTTAACCCATGTTAACCCATTACTTGTTCCTGAAAAGGAGCCTTTTTTTATAACTCTGAAATGTACATTATTTTTCAGTTTTGGTAACCTAAACTTTTTTTAATGTTTTATTATTTATTTTTAACCTCTGGCAGTTTACTGCTTACCTTTGTACCATTTCAGATTATTCACTGGACTTGAACTGCTTAAATTTCAGTAAAAGCTGGAAAATGGGGGTGTTCTAAAACTTTTGACCGGTAGTGTATATATATATATATATATATATATATATATATATATATATATATATATATAAATAAGAATAATCCTAAATAAGTCCAAATAAAGACAACATTGTTTTTTTGTTTAGTTCGTTTTTTTGTCAATAGTTTTTGTTTAGTTTGTGAAACAGTCCAATCCTTTCTCTGACTCGTTCAGGTAACGATGTCAACAGAATCATTTTACGCTGAAAATACATGAAACACTTTCCTACCTTTATGAATGAATGACTCCTTCCCCAAACATTAGTAAAGTCAGTCAGAGAGGCTCTGCCTAAATCTCAAACATCCCCTGGTGACAGGCTCTATCAACGGAGCTACGACTATCATTTGTGTATCTATATTGTACCTATACTGTAGGTCAGCATCACTGTCCTCTGCTCTCAGATGTGTTACTAGTTAGTCTTCAGTTCTTGAAGGATCACCTGCAGCTTGAAGTTCAATCCTAACCCTTTCAAATAGGCACGGTTCATTAAAGTACAGCTCATTTTAAGATTACATTTACATTTACATTTACATTTACAGCATTTAGATGCTCTTATCCAGAGCGACTTACAAGATGTGCATTAGTACATGGTAGGAACAATCATAGTTAGCGCAAGAGATCAGTGCAGTAATACAATGATAGACATCGTTGCAGGCAGCTGCGTACCATACCTGTAACACTGGGAAGGAAAAGGTTAGTAATGTTTATTTTTAATTTTTTATGAGGAGTAAACAGGGATACATAGTGTTGAACAAGTAGGCAGTGGTGATGACAATTAGCTAGCTAGATAACATTAGCTTGAATCCATACACACATGCATGTGTTTCCACCTTAAATGGGCCTCTGATAGCATAGCGGTGTAACGCACCCGGATTGGCTGGTCGCTACAGTGTGAGCTGCCTATCACGGTCGCAGTTCCAAACTGTCGCGGTTCCGACTGTGCCAGACCGCCCTGGTGAGGAGCCCCCGATCGGGCGGGGGCGTTGGCTGTCCGCCCCAGGAGGGTGAGCCGGCACGAACTTGCTGAGAAGTGCGTAAGGGGCGTGGGTGGGCCAATTCTCGGAGTTCGCTGCCCTCAGAGAATTGGCTCGCCTCGTAGAGACGGGCGGTGAGTTTGTGTGGGGAGGTCAAATCGAAATAAATAGAGTGTATAATTGGCCACTAAATTGAGAGAAAAACAGGAAAACATCTGAAAGAAATAAAAATAATAGTAATAATAATAAAAGATATCTTCTTATAACATTATATGATCGTTTTTATTTCCAAATAGCAGCGAGGAGGTGATGTTCAGGGAACAGGGCCAGGCCGCTTGGTCTGATCTGAACAGGAGGCCATTTATTTCAGAGGATTAGAGCAAAGCTCCAGAAATAGTTTGTGTTGACAAATAAGATTTGATGTGGAGCTCTCCCAGGTGGGAGCCAGGCAGCATGCCACTGCTCCTTCACACGGTGTGTTGACACACTCTTAGCAAAGGCGTTTCAGCCGCGTGTGAGAGAGGAAACTTCAGGTGTGTGGTCCTCTCTTTCTACATTTCAGCACCACACACACAGTACAGATGGCAATAACACACACACACACACATGCACATGCACACTCCAGTCACACACACACACACACACACACAGTACAGACTGCAGTCACACACACACACACACACACACACACACACACACACAGACTGCAGTCACACACATACATACACACACAGTACAGATGGCAGTCACACACACGCAGTACAGATGGCAGTTACACACACACACACACAGCAGTCACACACACACACAGTACAGACGGCAGTCACACATACACACAGGGGAGTCCAATGGTGTCTCTGCTCCGCCCCCGATCCCCTACATAGCTCCACTCTTATTGGTCACAGGTGTGGCCTGCAACTCTACCTGTGTGCGACTCTACCTGTGTGCGGCTGTACCTGTGTGAGGCTCTACATGTGTGGGGCTCGTTATGGCTGTGACGGAAAAACCCACAAAGGTCAAACCCACCTTTTCAGACTCCAGGGAGGGGGGAGGGAAGCCGACAGGACGTTTGCTGCGCACAGGAGTGGCTCTGGGGTGCCTGAGTTACAGTTGATGGCCTGGCGAGTCTCGGAGGAGACGATACTTCGCCTTTGTCACTGCCGGTCTCAGGGCTACGGCAGCGAACTACGAGGGAGGGGATTGACCTAAGAATAGCGGGAGTAATTGGCTACCAAATTGGGAGAAAAACAAGATAAAATCAGAAGATAAATGTATAAAGATATTTCTTCAAACCATAAGGATTACATTTAAGATGTATTGTATTGACTAAATCAACTTTAGAGAATGCCCACTAGACCAGTGTCACTTCACCCCATGAGAATGTGACTCTTCTGGGAGAGCGATAGTTCACTCTGCTGTTCATAATATGGAAATGATCATTTTGCCCTCATTTCCGTGCGTGCTCCACTTTCATTACCCGCCATCGTCTGTCTGTCCGTCTGTCCCAGCCTAGGACCACCATCTTCAGCATACTCCTAATTGCACACTGACTCGTTGACCGCTGATTGGTCATTAGGAGCTCGGACCCTGACCCGGTCAGAGGAGGACGGGCTCCCGGTGACTCGTGAGGTTCCACCCTGGGAGTTCTTCCCTCACCACTGCTGCCCTCGGCTTGCTTTTGTGGGGGTTTAGGCCGGGGGGCGGGGGTCTGCTGACGGTTGATGTTCTCTTCTCTGCCTCGGCCTCTGACTCGGGGGCAACCGCCCCCGAGCCCTAGATCCTGCGACAAGTGTGAGCTGCCCCCATCAACCCTCACCCCACGCCAACTCCAGTTCCTGGATCTGGACCCTCTCCGCGTGGTTATGCCCCCCCCCCGCTGACTACCTATCTCTGGAGGGGCAAAGTCTTTCAGCCCTGAGTCACCTTGGACTGACCATGATATGGTCTTTTTTAGACATACCCCAGAAGAGGATGGGCTCCCCCCTTTTTAGTCTATTTCCTCCCAAGGTTTCTCCGTCCCAAGGGAGTTTTTCCTTGCCACTGTTGCCTTTAGGCTTGCTTTTGGGGGAGAGGGGTCTAGGCCTGGGTTCCCCCTCTGTTAAGCGTTTTGTGACAATTCAATTGTGAAAGGCGGTATACAAATACAAATACATTTCTTTTGATTTGATTTGATGTTGTTCAATTTGTCCCTAATTGCTGTGTGTGAGTGTGTGAGTGTGTGAATGTGTGTGAATGTGTGTGAGTGTGTGAGTGTGTGAGTGTGTGTGTGTGTGTGTGTGTGTGTGTGTGTGTGTGAGTGTGTGAGTGTGAGTGTTACAGGTATGATATGCAGACGCCTGCAATGATGTCTATTGTCGTTTTACTGCACTGATCTTGTGCGCTAACTATGATTGTTCTTACCTTGTATTAATGCACATCTTGTAAGTCGCTCTGGATAAGAGCATCTGCTAAATGCTTAAAATGTAAAATGTAAATGTGAGTGTGTGTTGTGTGTTGTGTGTTGTGTGTTGTGTGTTGTGTGTTGTGTGTTGTGTGTTGTGTGTTGTGTGCTGTGTGTTGTATGCAATGGCCTACTATGAAGAAATAAATTGGAAACAATGCATTTGAAAACATTTATCATCAAAAGTCTATTTCAAGGGAAATCACCAAATGACATAAGATAGATAGATCATTTATTTGTCATTGTAACACGTACAACGAAATTGAAATGCCAACCAGTCAGTGCAAAATTACAAACAGTATATAAAGACATGTAAGAATACAAAAATATCAGTAATTACAGAATAATATATCTAAGATAAATACTAAGTGAACACACACAACCACACATTCAAACATTCTCTGTCATTGCACATTCCCTTATTGCACTTTAAGACAAGTATTGCACTTTAAGACAAGCATTACAGGTTATTTTGTAGCTGCATTAAGTAGTTATTGCTGATGGTAGAAACTGTTTTTGAGTCTGTTTGTTCGTGCTTTGATGGATCTGTACCGTCTGCCTGGCGGCAACAGTTCAAACAGGGAGTGTCCAGGGTGGGAAGTGTCCTTTGTGATGTTCAGAGCTCTTGTGAGAGAGCGGGAACTATGTAATTCTTCAGTGTGAGGAGGGGATCCGACGGCCTTCTGGGCCGTGTTGATGACCCTCTGGAGCGCTCCTCTGAGCCGCTGTGCAGCTGGTGTACCACACATATACAGTATGTCAGTAGGCTCTCGATAGAGCACTGGTAGAAGGACAAAAGCAGTCTCTGGGTGATGTTGTTCCTCCTGAGCACCTCAGGAAGTACAGTCTCTGCTGGGCCTTTTCAGCAGCTCAGCGGTGTTCACACCCCAGGTCAGGCCCTCCTCCATGTGGACTCCCAGGAGCGGAAGTCGGCCACCCTCTCCCACACAGACCCCGCTGATGGTTAGTGGTGGAATGTCTGTTTTCTTCTTCTTCCTGTAGTCTATTACCAGCTCCTTGGTCTTTGAGGTGTTGAGGAGCAAGTTGTTCTCTCTGCACCACGCTGTCAGCTGCTCCACTTCATCTCTGTATGCTGACTCGTCCC
>JAINUG010002141.1:5000-13392 GCA_029706075.1 Aldrovandia affinis
GGAAAGTCGGCACAAGCTCGCGAGGAGCGGTAGGGCGTTCCTAAAGAGCAGGTGGGCGAAGTTCCGTCTCGGAGGAGGCGGATCATTGCCGGCCTCGGGGACATTGTCTTGACCCGGAGTTAAATTGGCTACTAAATTGGGAGGAAAAACTGGGAAATAATATTAAACAATTTTTTTTTAAAACAACGTTGTTTAGCAGACGCTCTTATCCAGAGCGACTTACACAGTTACATACAATCCATTCATACAGCTGGATATTTACTGAAGCAATTCAGCTTAACTTCTTTGCTCAAGGGTACAATGCTGTTGCGTGTGGTTGTGGTTGCGTTGCATAATTGTCCTTCGGGGATAAATAAAGTTTTTTAAATTGAATCGAATTGAATAAATGGGCACCATTGAGGCACTTCCAACAAAAGATGAAGACGTGCGCTGATCCCACGCGACTCATTCGCAGCCTTCACTCTGTAACGCACGCACGTGCGATCGTGACGCCCAACCCATCAAAACAACCCCCCCCCCCCGCCCCCCCCGCACGAAGAGATGTTGTTTTCTGACGTCACTGCCAGACGTGATGAAACCACAGTTGTGACGAGGCAGAGCCTCTCGGATTTGAGCTGGAGCAGAAGGATCAAGGTTGTGAAGTGTTTTGTGTTTTAATCAAGTCGGTTTTTTACACATTTTCGGTTAAAAATAGACAAATTGATTCCTTCCTTGGCAGAAATATTTTGTTATCCTTTTTTTTTTTTTTTTTGTAAAAGGCTGTTGGCAGGATTTACCCTCCTGTTTCCGAAACAAGCTTTGTTGGCCTCGTCGATAGATAGATAGATAGATAGATAGATTTCTTTTATTGTCATTGCACAGAGTACAACGAAATTGAGTGGCAATCCTGACGGTACATTTACCAATAACAAAGACAAAACACAACAGAACAGCAGAAACAAATTAAGGTTCTAGATATAAAATTAAATAAATAAATGAAATGAAATGTGAACATTTGCTGTTAAAAAGTTAAAAGTTAAAAGTTACATTATTTTGATGAGATATTGCACTTCCAGATATTGCACATTTCCGAATTGCAGAGGCTCACTGTGGCAGAAGTGTAGTACGGTTGGAGTATAAACATACAAACAAACGTGCAGTAAGAATGTAAACATCTATGCAGTGTTCTATAAGTGTACTGTAAGTGTAGGAGTTGCACTATAGTTTGACTATAGTTGTTTTCGTCTCTTTCGCTGAATGCGTCATCATTGCTCAACCAGCCAGGTAACTCAAACTCACCTCCGAGGTTTGAGGCTGAATTTCACCTGACAGCGCGCGGTGCAGGTGGTCACTTCCGCACAGCACGGAGTGGAGCGCGTGGGAAAGGTACAGGACGCTTCACGCGCTTCCCTGTGTGTTTAGGCCAGGGCACGAGCCGCCTGACGCCAGACATGACGAGGAAGACGGACAAACTTTAAATGTGTTCTCACGTTGACTGTCACGACCCACGTCTCCCACGCACACGGGGGACGCGACAAACCGACAGGGCCGCAAGTGATTTCACACACACACACACACACACACACACACACACACACACACACACACACACCCGAGAGAGATCGCGCGCGCATGGCGAAGCGCTGGCAGATTGACGCGCGCGTCGTCTCTGAACAGCCGCGGGGGGGGGGGTGGGGGCAGGTGAGCGAGGTGTTGTGCGCGCGGCCCCTCAGGCGACAGGTCGTTTCATCACCTGGGATTAATCGGCTCGCGCTGTCGGAGCGAGCCGGGTCTCCTGACGGAACAGGAATTCCTCCGCGTGTCAATCCAGCGCGCGGGGCGAAAAAACCACACACAACACCCGTGTGCACGTGTCATCTGTGCAATGGAAAAGGCTGTTTTAGGATTAGGGACAATTTGTCTGTTAACTGACAAACACAAGTCTGTCAGGCTTTGATGGTTTCTCCAGGTTGTCACGAAGGTTTAACGTCTGTAAGTATCCGATAATGTGCATCCACACCGAGCACGTCTCACTCTGTTATTTTAAGACCTTTCTCCTGTAATGAGAGAATAATTAAGCTCATTTCGCGACGACGCGTTTATTCTCTAAATCCGAACGCGGATCATTAAAATGAGGACCACGTCAGCGTGGGAATATAGGCTCCGGAGGTCTCATAGACGCGACCTGGATCTTGTTCGTGTCGGAGTTTTCCCCCACGCTGGCGGTGTCCTGCGTGAAACGCGTGGACCACCGAGTCCCTCCCAAGCGCACACTGTCCCCTCGACAGATGTTCGACAGATGTTGTTGTCTTGCAATGTCAGTGTCCGTTTAATATAATATATGCCATTTATCAGACGCTTTAATCCAAAGCGCTTTACAGTAGTGAATGCTTACATTTTTCAGTAGTACATGTGGTCCCGATGGGGATTGAACCCGCAACCTAAGCGCTGTCAGCGCTGTGCTGACACACAGAACCTCTCACGGGTGTGCATGTTTTCTGTTGTATTAAATATTAATTATGTAATGATTACACACCCTGGTCTTGGTGCTGTTATTCAGACTGAGTATGTTTGGTTTGAAGGCCTTTGAGATGCTGCTCCTGTTGTTTTCTTTCTGATATCGCCATGACGAAAGAAAATGTCAAGGCTAAAATGTGTCTCGAATTGGCTCGAAAAATCAATGCGTTCACACAAGCACGCATTGGGCCGCATGATCACATTTACATTTCCAGCATTTGGCAGAGGCTAAGATAAAGTAAGATAGCCGTTTTGGTTTGGTTTGGTTTGTCACAGGAGACAGTGAAAGAACACACAAGACATACAGGACATCACAGTATACTGAATAATAAATACAAGACAAATATATTTAAAAAACCAGAGTAAAAACCTAGCAGCTATACAGAAGTGAGCTACACAGGCTCGTACCCAGAGCGACTCACGCACAGCCGCATGTTTACTTAACGCCCAGTCCGTTTATACAGCTGGAGCTTTACTGGAGTGGCTCACGTTAAGCGCCTCTCGCTCAGGGGTACAACGGCAGCGCTGCCACCTGGGAATCAAGCCGGTAAATGCTTCAGTAACAGAGTCTCTGTCGGCCTCGGCGCGTTGAGAGGAATTCTGAGGCTCGGTGGAAAAACATTACCTGTGCAGTTTAATCTGCGAGCCTGCAGGGGCTGGGAGTCTTCACTGACAGCGCCATCAAACACACACCTGGGCCGGTTTGAGTTACACCTGTCCTCTGTTCCTCCCGCTGGGCAGGCTGCCTGACTGGGGCGTGCAGGGAGTGGGACCACTGGGAGGGTTAGGGTTAACTCAGGGAGTCAGCAGATCATGCGTGTGAGTGTGTGTGTGAGTGTATGAGTGTGTGTGTGTGTGTGTGAGTGTGTATGAGTGTATGTGTATTAGTGTGTGTGTGTGTGTGTGTGAGTATGAGTGTATGTGTATTAGTGTGTGTGTGTGTGTGTGTGAGTATGAGTGTGTGTATGAGTGTGAGTGTGTGTGAGTATGAGTGTGTGTATGAGTGTGTGTGTGTGAGTGTGTGTGTGTGAGTATGAGTGTATGAGTGTGTGTATGAGTGTGTGTGTGAGTGTGAGTGTGAGTATGAGTGTGTGTATTGTGGCAGCCCAAGGGGCTGCACAACAAAATGGCTGCCTGGCCTACAACACATGGGAGCCAGGAAACACTACAGTTCCCAGCAGGCCACAGTCACACCTGAGCCAAGTGAAAGTGATGGGACTAACGACCAGCTGAAAGCCATTTTGAGGCCTATTTAAAGGGCTGATTCCCATCACACTGGGAGAGGAGTAGGAACGTGTTTGTAAGAGTGAGTACTGTGTGTTTGTAAGAGTGAGTACTGTGTGTTTGTAAGAGTGAGTACTGTGTGTTTGTAAGAGTGAATACTGTGAAGTCGTTGACCAGCCAGTATTTGGAGAAAGAGTGATTGTTGGAGTGTTTTTGGTGTATGAAAATGTGATTGTTTTGAGGACCCCCTTTGGATTTTGACGACGGACTGGATTACGGAACTGAACTGGATTTTGGAATTGGATTGGACTTTGACAACGAGCTAGGATTGTGGACTTTGTGTTTGTATTCCCCTGAAGACCCCACCCTTTGTTTTGTGTTTGTCAGTATTAGTTTAATAAATTATCATTTTGTTTTTGAATACTGCCTCCTCCTGGTTCTTGAACTTGCCTACGCCCTCTGCAAGGTCCGTGAGTGTCGCCCAACCCCTGTGTGTGTGTGTGTGTGTGTGTGTGTGTGTGTGTGCGTGCGTGCGTGCGTGCGTGCGTGTGTGCGTGTGTGTGTGTGTGACCTCTCTCAGGCAGACAGGAGGCTCGGTCCCCATGGCGATGGCGCACATTATAATTAGTGTGGTCGAAGCGCCGTCTCGGGGCCGTGGGGACAGGGTGATGACAGCGCTGTCTATACCCCCCCCTCACCTGCCCCGCGGGCCGGGCCCGTTCTGCCCGATCTTTACCCCCGATCCATCCGGTGGCATTTGGCTGAGCGTGCACATAGGCCTAACGCTACAGAGGCCTAACGCTACAGAGGCCTAACGCTACAGAGGCCTAACGCTACAGAGGCCTAACGCTACAGAGGCCTAACGCTACAGAGGCCTAACGCTACAGAGGCCTAACGCTACAGAGGCCTAACGCTACAGAGGCCTAACGCTACAGAGGCCTAACGCTACAGAGGCCTAACGCTACAGAGGGCTAACGCTACAGAGGCCTAACGCTACAGAGGCCTAACGCTACAGAGGCCTAACGCTACAGAGGCCTAACGCTAACGCTACAGAGGCCTAACGCTACAGAGGCCTAACGCTACAGCGGGCTAACGCTACAGAGGCCTAACGCTACAGAGGCCTAACGCTACAGAGGCCTAACGCTACAGAGGCCTAACGCTACAGAGGGTTAATGCTACAGAGGCCTAACGCTACAGAGGCCTAACGCTACAGAGGCCTAACGCTACAGAGGCCTAACGCTACAGAGGCCTAACGCTACAGAGGCCTAACGCTACAGAGGCCTAACGCCACAGAGGCCTAACGCTACAGAGGCCTAACGCTACAGAGGCCTAACGCTAACGCTACAGAGGCCTAACGCTACAGAGGCCTAACGCTAACGCTACAGAGGCCTAACGCTACAGAGGCCTAACGCTACAGAGCCTAACGCTACAGAGGCCTAACGCTACAGAGGCCTAACGCTACAGAGGCCTAACGCTACAGAGGCCTAACGCTACAGAGGCTAACGCTAACGCCACAGAGGCCTAACGCTAACGCTACAGAGGCCTAACGCTACAGAGGCCTAACGCTACAGAGGCCTAACACTACAGAGGCCTAACGCTACAGAGGCCTAACGCTACAGAGGCCTAACGCTACAGAGGCCTAACGCTAACGCCACAGAGGCCTAACGCTAACGCTACAGAGGCCTAACGCTACAGAGGCCTAACGCTACAGAGGCCTAACGCTACAGAGGCCTAACGCCACAGAGGCCTAACGCTACAGAGGCCTAACGCTACAGAGGCCTAACGCTACAGAGGCCTAACGCTACAGAGGCCTAACGCTACAGAGACCTAACGCTACAGAGGCCTAACGCTACAGAGGCCTAACGCTACAGAGGCCTAACGCTACAGAGGCCTAACGCTACAGAGGCCTAACGCTACAGAGGCCTAACGCTACAGAGGCCTAACGCTACAGAGGCCTAACGCTACAGAGGCCTAACGCTACAGAGGCCTAACGCTACAGAGGCCTAACGCTACAGAGGCCTAACGCTACAGAGGCCTAACGCTACAGAGGCCTAACGCCACAGAGGCCTAACGCCACAGAGGCCTAACGCCACAGAGGCCTAACGCCACAGAGGCCTAACGCTACAGAGGCCTAACGCTACAGAGGCCTAACGCTACAGAGGCCTAACGCTACAGAGGCCTAACGCCACAGAGACCTAACGCTACAGAGACCTAAC
Source organism: Aldrovandia affinis (assembly GCA_029706075.1). NCBI lineage: Eukaryota > Metazoa > Chordata > Actinopteri > Notacanthiformes > Halosauridae > Aldrovandia > Aldrovandia affinis. The sequence goes on from JAINUG010002141.1 coordinate 10,937, forward strand.
ACTACAGAGGCCTAACGCTACAGAGGCCTAACACTACAGAGGCCTAACGCTACAGAGGCCTAACGCTACAGAGGCCTAACGCTACAGAGGCCTAACGCTACAGAGGCCTAACGCTACAGAGGCCTAACGCTACAGAGGCCTAACGCTACAGAGGCCTAACGCTACAGAGGCCTAACGCTACAGAGGGTTAGTGCTACAGAGGCCTAACGCCACAGAGGCCCCTAACGCTACAGAGGCCTAACGCTACAGAGGCCTAACGCTACAGAGGCCTAACGCTACAGAGGCCTAACGCTACAAAGGGTTAGTGCTACAGAGGGTTAGTGCTACAGCGGGCTAACGCTACAGAGGCCTAACGCTACAGAGGCCTAACGCTACAGAGGCCTAACGCCACAGAGGCCTAACGCTACAGAGGCCTAACGCTACAGAGGCCTAACGCTACAGAGGGTTAGTGCTACAGAGGGTTAGTGCTACAGAGGCCTAACGCCACAGAGGCCTAACGCTACAGAGGCCTAACGCTACAGAGGCCTAACGCTACAGAGGCCTAACGCTACAGAGGCCTAACGCTACAAAGGGTTAGTGCTACAGAGGGTTAGTGCTACAGCGGCTAACGCTACAGAGGCCTAACGCTACAGAGGCCTAACGCTACAGAGGCCTACCGCTACAGCGGGCTAACGCTACAGAGGGCTAACGCTACAGAGGCCTAACGCTACAGAGGCCTACCGCTACAGCGGGCTAACGCTACAGCGGGCTAACGCTACAGAGGCCTAACGCTACAGAGGCCTAACGCCACAGAGGCCTAACACTACAGTGGGCTAACGCTACAGAGGCCTAACGCTACAGAGGGCTAACGCTACAGAGGGTTAGTGCTACAGCGGGCTAGTGCTACAGCGGGCCTAACGCTACAGCGGGCTAACGCTACAGAGGCCTAACGCTACAGAGGCCTAACGCCACAGAGGCCTAACGCTACAGAGGCCTAACGCTACAGAGGCCTAACGCTACAGAGGCCTAACGCTACAGAGACCTAACGCTACAGAGGCCTAACGCTACAGTGGGATAACCCTACAGAGGGCTAACGCTACAGAGGCCTAACGCTACAGAGGCCTAACGCTACAGAGGCCTAACGCTACAGAGGCCTAACGCTACAGAGGCCTAACGCTACAGAGGCCTAACACTACAGAGGCCTAACGCCAGAGGCCTAACGCTACAGAGGCCTAACGCTACAGAGGCCTAACGCTACAGAGGCCTAACGCTACAGAGGGTTAGTGCTACAGAGGCCTAACGCCACAGAGGCCTAACGCTACAGAGACCTAACGCTACAGAGGCCTAACGCTACAGTGGGATAACCCTACAGAGGGCTAACGCTACAGAGGCCTAACGCTACAGAGGCCTACCGCTACAGCGGGCTAACGCCACAGAGGCCTAACGCTACAGAGGCCTAACGCTACAGAGGCCTAACGCTACAGAGGCCTAACGCTACAGAGGCCTAACGCTACAGAGGGTTAGTGCTACAGAGGGTTAGTGCTACAGCGGGGCTAACGCTACAGCGGGCTAACGCTACAGAGGCCTAACGCTACAGAGGCCTAACGCCACAGAGGCCTAACGCTACAGAGGCCTAACGCCACAGAGGCCTAACGCTACAGAGGCCTAACGCCACAGAGAGCCTAACGCTACAGAGGCCTAACGCTACAGAGGCCTAACGCTACAGAGGCCTAACGCTACAGAGGCCTAACGCTACAGAGGGTTAGTGCTACAGAGGGTTAGTGCTACAGCGGGCTAACGCTACAGCGGGCTAACGCTACAGAGGCCTAACGCTACAGAGGCCTAACGCTACAGAGGCCTAACGCTACAGAGGCCTAACGCTACAAAGGGTTAGTGCTACAGAGGGTTAGTGCTACAGCGGGCTAACGCTACAGAGGCCTAACGCTACAGAGGCCTAACGCTACAGAGGCCTACCGCTACAGCGGGCTAACGCTACAGAGGGCTAACGCTACAGAGGCCTAACGCTACAGAGGCCTAACACTACAGTGGGCTAACGCTACAGAGGCCTAACGCTACAGAGGGCTAACGCTACAGAGGCCTAACGCCACAGAGGCCTAACACTACAGTGGGCTAACGCTACAGAGGCCTAACGCTACAGAGGGCTAACGCTACAGAGGGTTAGTGCTACAGCGGGCTAGTGCTACAGCGGGCCTAACGCTACAGCGGGCTAACGCTACAGAGGCCTAACGCTACAGAGGGTTAGTGCTACAGCGGGCTAACGCTACAGAGGCCTAACGCTACAGAGGGATAAGGCTACAGAGGCCTAACGCTACAGTGGGTTAACGCTACAGTGGGTTAACGCTACAGCGGGTTAATGCTACAGTGGGCTAACGCTACAGAGGCCTAACGCTACAGCGGGCTAGTGCTACAGCGGGCTAACGCTACAGAGGGCTAGTGCTACAGCGGGCTAACGCTAC
>JAINUG010002142.1:0-13376 GCA_029706075.1 Aldrovandia affinis
CATTCACTACTGTAGGTTGCTTTGGATAAAAGCGTTGGCGAAATGGCATGTATTAACATTTGAACCAACGCACACCAAGCTTCAGAATCGAACCCTGACTGTGCCAACCCTGGCCAGTGTCCCTGCAGGGCGGCGCTACCTACATAGACCGATCACATCCTATGCCAGGGGTGGGCAATCTTACCCTGTGTGGGCGGTGCAGGCTTTTTGTTCCAACTTAACAGTGACACACCTGATGCCACCAATCAAAGCCCTGATTGAAGACTTTGATTAGCTGATTAGTCAAATCAGGTGAGCTTCTGCTCGGCTGGAACAAAAGCCTGCACCCACACCGGCCCACACAGGGTAAGATTGCCCACCCCTGTCCTACACCCTGTCCAGATCTCTCTGATCGGCCTCCTCTGACCAGCTCACGGTCTCCTCTCTCCGCACACCCGGTGGCCGCTCCTTACTCACGGCTGGACTGAGCTTGGCCACTCCGTGGGGACAGCAGAATCTCTCGAAAAAAAGACTGAACACTCACCCTTTCAGACTTCACCTCAAATGATTAAAAACAGGGTGTAATAACCTTTCTCCTCTCTCTGTATGACAGGCTTTGCGGCACAGACGTCGGCAATGTCAGTGATCAGACTGTAACCTGCTGTTCGCTGCACGCTGATAAAAATGATGTGTAACCTGGCCGGCGGCTTTGCGAACCAATGAGAAAGCAGCGTACCCTGTGAAGGCCGCCGCACCGGGCAGGACCTGAACGTTTGTCTTTTCTTTATATCCGTTTCACGGACAAACAGCCGTGTCCGGATTACTGCTCCTCCTGCGCAAAATGTCCGCAGCACACGTGGAAATAATATTTACACCTTTTTTTTTCTCCCCATAACTCATATGCCGCTTTGCTTCATAAATGAATAGATAACACTGCTGGAACGAGCCGTACAGAAACAATGAGTCAGAGAGAGGCCCAATAACGCCGCGAGAGTGCGGCAGCCAGCTTCGGGTCATTTTGCGCGAGTGTTTCATATTCACAGAACAGGAATAAAAGCTGGCGGTGTGAACGGTCAGGTAAGATGGCGGGATGGTGCTGGGGCAGGCCCGTTCACTGGGTGATCGAACGCTTCATTTTCAAGGGTTCCTTCTGTCGAGGCTGAGAGACGCAAACATCGACGACATAAAAGCGACGACATCGAGAGCAAAGCACGGCTGCTGCGGTTATTTACAACCTCGACAGCCAGACAGGAGCGAGGGACAGAGAGAGAGGGAGCGAAGGAAGGGGAGAGAGGGAGAGAGAGAGGGAGCGAAGGAAGGGGAGAGAGGGAGAGAGAGAGAGGGAGCGAAGGAAGGGGAGAGAGGGAGGAGGAGAGAGGGAGCGAAGGAAGGGGAGAGAGGGAGGGATAGAGAGGGAGCGAAGGAAGGGGAGAGAATCAGGCCAAGGCCATTTAAGTAGGACCGGATGACAGGTGGCTGGAGCCATCCTCAACGGTCACAAGTGAAAGATGGAAAGATGGACGTTGGACGGGCAGTGAGTAATGTGCCTGTAAAGATGGAGTAAAGTGGAGCAGGGTGGGCAGTGAGTAATGTGCGTGTAAAGATGGAGTAAAGGGGAGCAGGGTGGGCAGTGAGTAATGTGCGTGTAAAGATGGAGTAAAGGGGAGCAGGGTGGGCAGTGAGTAATGTGCGTGTAAAGATGGAGTAAAGGGAGCAGGGTGGGCAGTGAGTAATGTGCGGAGGAGGTATTTGCTGCTGAGATTATTCAACAGGAATGTGTCCAGTTATAGCCTGCAGAAAGGGCGTCCAGTCAGAACACATTAGAGACCAAGCGCTCGCCTACCTCCTGATGAGGAGATTTGCGAGGAGGGGCTTTGCTCTGCGTACATTTATCGAGTCGCTCGGTTGATCTTGACGCGCGGCACCGAAGGACATCCACATTAAACTGACAATTGTGAACGTGGCGGTCGTTCTGCGTTCATCTCCCAGCGATCTCTGTGCAAAAGCACAGTACGTGCTGGGAAGCTGGGAAGCACAGTGCCATTACCACTACACGTAAACTCACACACAAATATACGCACATACGCACACAAACACACACACACACATACACAATCACATATAGACACAGACGCACGCACGCATGCACACACACACACACACACTATCACATATAGACACAGATGCATACACACACACACACTCTCACACTCTCATATAGACACAGATGCACACATGCACACATGCGCACACGCGCACACACACACACACACACACACACACACACACACACACACACACATACATACATACATACATACATACAGTATACAAACACACAAACAATGACACATCCCTCAACTCTAAATCCATGCGGGCGCATTGTGTTGGCTCCATAAGACGGGGCGTGAAGTGACATCCCGAAAGATGAAAAGAAAGTCAATGAGACGATGAGGCATAAACCCTGTTCCGGGACAGAATGTTACAGTGAGATTATTCTGCCCGGGGTCTGCAGGCAGCCCCCACAACTCTGTGCCTCCCGCCGTATTAAGTCAGTCGATCACAATAGAGCCCCCAAGCGGCGGTGCTGCAGATGGCTGTGGGGGTGATTGGTGCTGTGGCCTTAAACCCACTGGAGAAACAGGGCGATCTGGAGAGCACACACAGCCACACACAGCCACACGCACCCCTCAGCCACACACAGCCACACGCAGCCACACACACCCCCTCAGCACACACAGCCACACGCAGCCACACACCCCTCAGCCACACACACCCCTCAGCACACACAGCCACACACACCCCTCAGCCACACACACCCCTCAGCACACACAGCCACACACAGCCACACGCCCCTCAGCACACACAGCCCTCAGCACACACAGCCACACACAGCCACACACAGCCACACACAGCCACACACACCCCTCAGCACACACAGCCACACACAGCCCTCAGCACACACAGCCCTCAGCACACACAGCCACACACAGCCACACACAGCCACACACAGCCACACACACCCCTCAGCACACACAGCCACACACAGCCCTCAGCACACACAGCCACACACAGCCACACGCACCCCTCAGCACACGCACCCCTCAGCCACACACACCCCTCAGCACACACAGCCACACACAGTCACGCACCCCTCAGCACACGCACCCCCAGCAGCAGGCAGCTCTAGCCCCGAGGGGAAAGTCATTCTGCGGCAAACAGCCGACGCTGTCAGCGCTCGATCACACACAAGCGCACATCGCACCCAACTGCACACATGCACCTGCGCACAACAGCACACACACACACACACACACACACACCCATACACACACAGACACGTACCCACCCACACACACACGCACTAAGCGTGTGCACACTCAGATGCACGTGCACACACACACACACACACATACACAAAATCACCTGCACACAAATACGTACTCACACACACAACATATATATATATATGCACATCCACCTACACTCTCCCCAATACACACACATGCACATGCATGCACACACACAATATGTTATTGCTCGTCCGGAACCCTCCCCTACTAGATAAACAGGTTAGACATCCTTTAAGGTGTGACTTTCAGCCTGCCACGCAGTCAACATAAACGAGCAGTAAAAGATTCACTCAGCCCCTAAACGATATACCACGACAAAGCTGACTGGAATAACAACGGAATTGGGCGTAGTCCTGTAGATAAATGCGTCCGTTAACGCAAGAGCCAGCGGCGCTTAAACTGTGCCGTTTAAAGGCTCATTTAGAGCTAAACATCGTCAACACTCTGTGCTGTACTGTACGAACGGCAGCGTTGCTCTAAGCCGGCAACGCCCTGTAAAACACATACAATTTTGCAGTGATGAAGAATATTATTCATTATTTACGAGCCCACAGAAACCATCGCCTCAACAACAACTCATAATAAAGCATTTTGTGCTCGTTCCAAGAGCGAGGCGAGTCTGTCCCCCTCGGCCCAGGGTCCCAGGAAGCGCCGTTTGTCTTCCAGTCTTTAAAATGAGGTGAAACGCGCTGCGATTTTCCCGGATGGAGAGACAGATTTGTTCTGCTGGTCCACCCTGGGGGCGCTAAACCGAAGGCTCGGGGACAGCGTGCGCCGCTAATTCACCTCGTTCGCCAAGCTCTCTACACACGGCTCGTAATTAGCCCAGAGGCATGCACGCACCGCGTCAGCAATTAAGGCTGCTTAATAAACAAATCTAAAGATTCATTTACATGTCCCTCCACAGCTCAGTTTTTTTTTCCCTCTTCCTTTTTTTTTTTTGGAAGGGGTTTCGGGAGCAGCGCAAACTGTAAGAGAAAAAAACTGCCGACGGGGACAGCGGGCGAAACCGGAGAGCGGCCGCACGTTGCGGAAAAGAGCAGAACGCTTTTGACTGAGGCGCAGCGCAGCGCCGCGACACACGGGAGACACGCTCTGCTCTCCGCGCCGTCCTGCGGGAGGAACACGATCGACCTTCAGGTGTCCTTCACTCGCCAACGTGCCCCCCGACCTCACGCGCCAATTAGCAGCGCGACCTCTCCGGTCGGGGTTAATCAGTGGAGGTTAATTGTGAGCGTGGCGAGGAGGGGGGAGGTGGGAGAGAGATGTCCAGGAGATGAGAGAGGGGTTTCAGCCGTGCTGTCTTATGGGCCGCGGGCGGGATTATCCTCTGCCTTCAAAGCGAAAACTAAAAGGCTCCCTCCAGGCCTGACCCCGACCCGACTTCAGGAACCTCTATGCTACAGCTGGTCATTAATGGGGCCTGAAAAAGTGGAGGTTCTAGCTGCAAATAAATGAACAACTTAATAAAATAAAATGACTAAATAATAGTGTGTGGCAGCCGGATGGGCTGCACTAGGAAATGGCTGCCTGGCCTACAACACATGGCAGCCATTTTCACTACATTTCCCAGCATGCCACCGCAACACCTGAACGAAGTCAGGCATGGGGAGCAAGCGACCAGCTGAAGGCCATTGCAAGGCCTATTTAAAGGACTTGATCCCATTGTTCTTGGAGAGGAGTAGGAACGTGGTTGTGAGGAGTTGGTGAGTGAGAGAGAGAGAAAAGATAACTGTGAAGTCTATTGACCAGCCAGTATTTTTGGAGAGTTTTTTGGAGAGAGTTTTGAGAGAGAGAGAGAGAGTTTTGAAAGTGTGTTTGTTTTGTGTTTGGATTGGATTACTTGGAATTGGATTACGGACTGGACAACGGAACTTGGACCTGGATTGCGGATTTGGAACGGACATCGACAAAGAGACAAGGATTGTGGACTTTGTGTTCGTATTCCCCAAAAGACCCCACCCTGCGTTTTGTGTTGTTTGTTTAATAAATCACCATTTCTGCTGATATTACTGCCTCCTCAGTGTTATTGCACTTGCCTACGCCCTCTGAAAGGTCAGTGAGTGTCGCCCAACCCTTGGGGACGCCACATATGGTGGAGAATGCAGGCAGAGGGCAGCACAGATAGGCAAGAGGAGGTAGTGCAGCAGGGGTTTTGTTTGGTTTGTGCAACAGACTCCACGATGGAAGAGATGCAGAGACTGAAGAGACGGGCAGCCATGGTGGAGGACCGATGGCGTGTCACCCTCCGTGAGGTCCAACAGCTGAAGCAGAGTGCCCAGCTTGAGCTGTGCAAGGCAAAGTTGGAGTGAGCACCTCAGAGGAGCGCCACCTGATGGCAATGATGAAGTTGCGAGAGGAGCACCACATGGACTCCCTGGGAGTGGTGAGAATCATGGCTGGGGAGATGGAAAAGGAGAAGGCATCCCTTGGCGATGAGATGAGGCGTGTAGAGTCCCACAACCTGGCGCTCAAAGAACAGGTGAGAAACCTAACCAAGATGTGTGAGAATGAGCAGCGACATTGTCTGGACATGCAGGAGTCCCAGGACCAGGCCACAGATGAGTATGCCAGGGCCTTGGGGGATGCACAGACCAGGCTCGCCCAGAAGGAGGCAGAGCTAAGGAAAGCAGCGGAGAACCATGCGTCCGAGGCGGAGCAACTCCGGTGCCGAGTGGAGCAGGAGAGCAGGGATACGCACCAGGTCGAGGCCAACGCCCTGCGGGAGCAGCTGGCCCAGCTGGAGAAGAGTGTGGAGCAGGAAATGGCGCTGAACGTGGAGCTGCAGCAGAGGCAGACCGAGCAGGAGAAGCTCCTGGCCCAGAGAGATGACGTCAGCTCCCAGCTGCAGGAGGTAAACCGCGCCAACAGCCGGCTCCTGGAGCAGCTGACTGAACTGGGCCAAGAGAAGGACAAACTCCAGCAGGAGCTGGAGGAGACCAGGAAGACGGCGGACAAGCGCAAGGCCATGCTGGGACGAGCTGGCCATTGACGTGGCGCAGGAGAAATCGCGGCACAAGGAGGAGCTGAGCGACCGCGGCTGCAGCACGAGAAGGAGGTGCTGGGCGGGCGGGCGCGCTACGAGAAGGAGCTGCGCGGCCTGCACGAGGACAAGAACCGCACCGAGGAGGAGATCCGCTCACAGCTCCGTGACGAGAAGGCCCGCACTCGGGAGCTGGAGAGCCTACAGCCGACGGTGGAGAAGCTGCAGGCTCAAATCCAGTCCATGGAGGGCACCAAGGGATGGTTCGAGCGCAGACTCAAAGAGGCGGATGAGACGGCGGAGAAGAGTGCGCTGGAGCACCAGGAGCAGGTCCAGAAGCTGCAGCTGGAGCAGACCGCACAGCTTCAGGGAAAATGGCGGAGATGGAAGCCCAGCAGCGGGCCACAGAGAATGCATTTGGGAAGTACTGAAGGTCCAAGCCGAGACTGTGCTGGACCTACAAGACCGACTGAAAGGGTGAGTGAAGAGCTGGACTTTGTAAAGTGTGTTCCTGTCACCCAAGACGCTAGCACACAGGTGGAGTTCTCACAGCCAATGGAGCCAGCAGGAGAGGATGACCAGACATTGGAGTGGGGACAATGGTCCTCAGTCCCACTCAGCCTGCCGGACCTTCAAGGGAGCCTAGAGGAGCTATGGGGGACCATAGGGTTGAGGAAGGCCTCCTAATTAAGGCCGAGGCCTGTTTGAGCACCCGACCATCTCCTGACGTGGTAAGTCCATCTCCTCACTAACATTAACCGGACAGAGAAAAGAATGGGAGTTCAGAAGCTCTCACATGAAGAAGAAAAGGGAAACAAAATAGACTGACTTGTAAACGAAAGGACCGTGGGAAGCGTCTGTGGAAAGGAGATGCCAATATGAAAAATAAAGTAAAGAATAAAGCTAACCATCTGAAGAGTGTGTTTTCCCAAGTTACCCCACTTGACCACATGGAAGCAACGTGGCAGTGGCGGAAAAGGCCCAAGAGAGGACGCCAGATGATGAAGCTGCATCACGTGCACTGGTGGAGCCATGGAACGTTGGTGAAGACCAGAACAGGAGCGGTGACCGCTCCGTCCGTGGAGCCCAGAGCCTGTACCCACTGGTGGCCATTTTGTGGCAGAAAAGGTGAGCAACTTGCGTCACTCATTAATGTCTGCCAGACATTTTTTCAGGCGAATGGAGATGGGATCTGGACGTTTGACCCGGGTGGAAAACTGCCTGAGTGGACCTGGAGAGGGGACCCTCCTGGTGGCCGCTGGGAATAGGCCGCTCAGCCCTCCCAAGGTCAGAGCTGAGGAGGAGGGTGTGTGGCAGCCGGATGGGCTGCACTAGGAAATGGCTGCCTGGCCTACAACACATGGCAGCCATTTTCACTACATTTCCCAGCATGCCACCGCAACACCTGAACGAAGTCAGGCATGGGGAGCAAACGACCAGCTGAAGGCCATTGCAAGGCCTATTTAAAGGACTTGATCCCATTGTTCTTGGAGAGGAGTAGGAACGTGGTTGTGAGGAGTTGGTGAGTGAGAGAGAGAGAAAAGATAACTGTGAAGTCTATTGACCAGCCAGTATTTTTGGAGAGTTTTTGGAGAGAGTTTTGAGAGAGAGAGAGAGTTTTGAAAGTGTGTTTGTTTTGTGTTTGGATTGGATTACTTGGAATTGGATTACGGACTGGACAACGGAACTTGGACCTGGATTTTGGATTTGGAACGGACATCGACAAAAGAGACAAGGATTGTGGACTTTGTGTTCGTATTCCCCAAAAGACCCCACCCTCGTTTTGTGTTGTTTGTTTAATAAATCACCATTTCTGCTGATATTACTGCCTCCTCAGTGTTATTGCACTTGCCTACGCCCTCTGAAAGGTCAGTGAGTGTCGCCCAACCCTTGGGGACGCCACAAGTGATATTTTAAAAACTTCGGTGCAAAGTCCAAGAAGGTCAACAGTGATGTAAGAGAAAGTGGATGCACTCCAAGGCGATATGTTTTTCTTCTCTACGGTCTACTTTTAATTTTCTTCATTAAATTCTGACAGGGCTGGTACGAAGAAAACTAAACATTCGCACTGCAGTCATTTACAAGAGTAACCTATCACACTTCGCTTATTAAAGAGAGGAACCTATCACACCATGGCAATCAATGAGAGTGACCTATCACACCACTAATAAGTCACTAACAAGGCATCCCTATCACTCAAGTGCAGTATTTAACAGCAGTGGAAGAGAGGGAGAGTGCTTCATAGGAGCACAGCTGCTTATCTTTTAAGTAATTCATATCTCCATAGCAACCATAAATTAAACTAAGCCTTCCTTATCACTGCATTCCAGTTAAGCCTCACCTTAGCTTGGCATCTTTAGTCCTCTCTCCCCCCCCACCATACAACGCCTCATAACGCCACCTCTACACACGCATCAGAACTGTGTAACGCACCTCTACACACGTCAGAGCTGTGTAACACACATCGGGTCTGTGTAAAGCGCGAGGATGCGTTTTACTGGCTCATTTTCTCTATTGTTAATTTATCGTTTTAAGGTTTTAAATGCATGCTTTACTCTCATAACACGAACGAGTAATTTAACAGTTGAAACAATGAAACAAGACGCCGTAACCATGCTGCAGCATGGCCCAAATGCAGGGGCACACACACACGCACACGCACACACACGCACACACGCCTGGCTGTGTGCAGACACTAAATGCAGATAAGAGCTGAGTCTGCATCTTCAAAGGGTCTTTTAAGCTTCACGTCCCCCATCCGACAGTCAGTACATTGATTTTATAGAGCTCGAGATTTCGTCTGGTCGTCCTCTAACTGTGAAGATAAAAGGTTTCGTTTGGCCAGAGTACTGCACGAGGTCAAGGAACCTGGACGACTCTCAGACACTCAATCTCAGACACCCCGTTAATCTACACCCCACACCCCATTTCATCTACACCCCACACCCCACAGAATCTACACCCCACACCTCATACTAGGGCTGGGTACTGAGGATCGCGATACAATACATATCCTGATACAATGAACATGAAAAAGTACATTTTGTAATAAAAAAAATCGATCTCATTGAGGTTGTTTGAAAAGAATAGTCATGCATTGTGAACTGCACATTATATTACAGAAGCAGTGGCCAAATATTACAAAAACGAATAATAATACAATTCTGGAGTCCATATCTTGCATCAAATAAAAAGAGAAGTGAAAAAGGCGTGACTTCAGCTCAGAACATAAAGGTCAACATTTGAACATAAAGGTTGTGCCTTTAAGCCACATATATTATTTACTCATGCGCTTCTGTAGAGATAATAAAAGAACAAAAATATACAAACACCTATGAAATATTGATACAGGCATCATATTTAACCTACACTGCACACCCCATTTAACCTACACTGCACACCTAATTTGACCTACACCCCAAACCCCACATAATCTACACTGCCCTATACCCCAAACCCCACATAGCCTACACCCCACACTGCCCTGCTCATAACCTAGACCCCACATAATCTACACCCCACACTGCCCTGCTCATAATCTACACCCCACATAACCTACACCTCACACTGCCCTGCTCATAATCTACACCCCACATAAACTACACCCCATAATCTACACCCCACACTGCCCTGCTCATAATCTACACCCCACATAACCTACACCTCACACTGCCCTGCTCATAATCTACACCCCACACTGCCCTGCTCATAATCTACACCCCACATAAACTACACCCCCATAATCTACACCCCACACTGCCCTGCTCATAATCTACACCCCACATAACCTACACCTCACACTGCCCTGCTCATAATCTACACCCCACACTGCCCTGCTCATAATCTACACCCCACATAAACTACACCCCCATAATCTACACCCCACACTGCCCTGCTCATAACCTACACCCCACATAATCTACACCCCACACTGCCTTGCTCATAACCTACACCCCACAATCTACACCCCACACTGCCCTGCTCATAACCTACACCCCACAATCTACACCCCACACTGCCCTGCTCATAACCTACACCCAACATAATCTACACCCCACACTGCCTTGCTCATAACCTACACCCCACATAATCTACACCCCACACTGCCCTGCTCATAACCTACACCCCACATAATCTACACCCCACACTGCCTTGCTCATAACCTACACCTCACATAATCTACATAGGTCAGCCACACAAACAGGATGACGTGGAATGATGTGAACAGAGGGTGAAAGGTCAAAGGTAAAAGGTGACGTAGGATCTGGAGGGGAGCGGAAGATGAGGGGGGGAGGAGGATGACAAACAGAAGGAGAGGACAGGAAGCCCTGGTCGCCGTGGACTCCCAGACCAGCGGCTTTCCCCTTGTCAGAGACCATTAGCCTAATCGCAGTTACAGACAGCCGGTGACTGGAGTGGCCACTAAATGACAGAACATGCACACCCCGGAAGACATGTCTCTTCTGCCGCTCAGTGACATCCTGCCACTCCTGATTAGACTACAAGCGATGGAAACAGCCTCCGATTCATCTGGGCAAGAGCGCTGCACGACATGGGCAGAAACACAATTCATTAAGCGGGCCAACTCAGAAATAAAATCCTAAATAAGCACTTATGTGCTTTGATAAAAACCTTTTCCTTTCATCCCCGGTCAACTAAGACATACTTGAATTAGTCACAGAATCTTACTGCAGAAATGGATTTGACCTCAGTCAATAAAGCCTGTCTAGAGCCTTACTCACAATTACCCTCTCCACTTGGGTCCCAACGATCGGACACTTAAAGCAATCAATCTTTTTTAAAGATCTAAAACGGAGATAAGTTCTGGTGTAAAAATGTGCCATCACATAACATAGTAGCTACAAGCTACTTACTGTGTTATTACATTGTTATAGCACACAATTTCCGCCCAATCTCAGCAGAAAGACAAACCAAACTTGTGCTTCAGTTAAAACAGCAAGATTGCTCGTCATGCGTGTCAAACTATTAAAACGCTGTGGAGAAAAATATTTTTGTGCGTCGTCATGGAAACTGGAAGAGATGCTACAGTTGCGGCAGATTTGTGAAGATCCATGTTTTTTCTTTCCATGGTGCTCCTGTGTGAGTTTCGCATCGCCCACATGTTAAAACCAGGAAGTACATCTCCTCCCATCATTCATCTCTGCCCAGTATGTGCTCTGTGTGTGTGTGTGTGTGTGTGTGGTATCAGTGCTCTGTGTGTGTGTGTGGTATCAGTGCTGTGTGTGTGTGGTATCAGTGCTGTGTGTGTGTGTGGTATCAGTGCTGTGTGTGTGTGTGTGTGTGTGTGTGTGTGTGTGGTATCAGTGCTCTGTGTGTGTGGTATCAGTGCTGTGTGTGTGTGTGTGGTATCAGTGCTCTGTGTGTGTGTGTGTGTGGTATCAGTGCTGTGTGTGTGTGTGTGGTATCAGTGTTGTGTGTGTGGTATCAGTGCTCTGTGTGTGTGGTATCAGTGCTCTGTGTGTGTGTGTGGTATCAGTGCTGTGTGTGTGTGTGTGGTATCAGTACTCTGTGTGTGGTATTAGTGTTGTGTGTGTGGTATCAGTGCTGTGTGTGTGGTATCAGTACTCTGTGTGTGGTATTAGTGTTGTGTGTGTGGTATCAGTGCTGTGTGTGTGGTATTAGTGTTGTGTGTGTGGTATCAGTACTCTGTGTGTGGTATTAGTGTTGTGTGTGTGGTATCAGTACTCTGTGTGTGTGGTATCAGTGCTGTGTGTGTGTGTGTGGTATCAGGGCTCTGTGTGTGTGTGTGTGTGTGTGTGTGTGTGGTATCAGTGCTGTGTGTGTGTGTGGTATCAGGGCTCTGTGTGTGTGTGTGTGTGTGTGTGTGTGTGTGGTATCAGTGCTGTGTGTGTGTGTGTGGTATCAGGGCTCTGTGTGTGTGTGTGTGTGTGTGTGTGTGTGTGGTATCAGTGCTGTGTGTGTGTGTGTGGTATCAGGGCTCTGTGTGTGTGTGTGTGTGGTATCAGTGCTGTGTGTGTGTGTGTGGTATCAGTGCTGTGTGTGTGGTATCAGTGCTCTGTGTGTGGTATCAGTGCTCTGTGTGTGTGTGTGGTATCAGTGTTGTGTGTGGTATCAGTGCTGTGTGTGTGGTATCAGTGCTGTGTGTGTGGTATCAGTGTTGTGTGTGTGGTATCAGTGCTCTGTGTGTGTGTGTGTGTGGTATCAGTGCTCTGTGTGTGTGCGTGTGTGGTATTAGTCTGTGTGTGTTGTATGGTTTCATATGGAGAAGTCATCCAAGCTCATTTATTCTCCCCCCACGTGGGGGGGTATTTTGCTGAAGGCTCTTAATTGGAAATCTATTAAATGCACAGCATGTGATTGAAATGGCTGCTTATCCAAACAGCAAATGAACATTAAAAAAGGCAGAGGATCCCTCTCTTGCTGTCTTATACAGCTCACAGGGCCGTATCTCGCCCCCTACAGGTGACACCTGGTCATGGCGCCCGTCGCTTGCCCCAAGAAGTGAAACCACTTACCTTTAAATGTATTCACAAGGTCACAACACACGTGACCTACCAATCAATTTTGCATGCATAAATAAAGTGGCCTAAATAAGTCCATTTCACTGGGTTTTGGGGTTTTTGGTCAATTTTCCAGTGAACAGATGGGTCCTGGTTCTCCATTAGAAACAGCCTAAAAAGTGCCTAATTAAGAGAACACAGAAGGAGAGAGCGTAAGACGGGAGAGCAGAGGAAGACAGAGGTGGACGAGGCCTTTAAAACCATCCTCCCATCCTACCTGTACAGGTGGTTCAGCGGATCCGTTCACTGCGTATGAGCACAGCCAAAAATGGGGCGAGGCTCGTGGAGAACATTCATCTGTGAACAACAGCAAGGGCCAATCACAGAACCTGCTCACAGTGTCAATCACAGAGCCGCTCACAGTGACCAATCACAGAGCCCGCTCACACTGCCCAATCACAGAGCCCGCTCAGTGTCCAATCACAGAGCCCGCTCACAGTGACCAATCACAGAGCCGCTCAGAGAGCCCAATCACAGAGCCCGCTCACAGTGTCCAATCACAGAGCCCGCTCACACTGC
>JAINUG010002143.1:0-13370 GCA_029706075.1 Aldrovandia affinis
TCCCTAAACAAAGACAAAGACTAACTCATGCATACATAATGACAAAGACAAGACTAACTAATTCACCGCCCCACCTGCTCTTAAATAGGTTCAGGTGGGACTCATGAGGCAATCACCCAATCACCAAACAATTCCCATTCTCACACAGACACCCAATCAGTCAATTGACTTCCATATCAATTGACTGATTGACACCAATTAAATAATAATTAAACCAGTTATGGCCTTTGGAGCAACCCTCTGGGCGACAGTTTACTCTCACACCCTGTGAGAGTGCCAAACCTGCCCCGGAAAGTCTCCTGCTCCAAAGGCCTCCACCACATAACACAGGCAACCATGCCACTCCCACATGGCCGAGACCGACGTCCTCCACACCATGTATTCTAGGACTGACCATAGATATTGCCATTCCAAACGATCAAAGGCTTTCATTGCATCTAAATATAAAACCGCTGAGGGATATTTCAATTCAGTTGCTGCGTTTATAATGTGTAATAACCGGCGGACATTGTCAGAAGCCAGGCAATTTTTTATAAAAACTGGTCTGATCGTGGTGGACCAATTTGGTCATAAAGGACTCCAGATGGCCGAGTACTTTAGCATACAGCTTTGTGTCTGAATTTATTAATGGCAGAGGTCTGCAGCTTGCACGTTCAGGCCATGCCCACGCTAATGTGGATTCATTTAAAGACATAGTTTTTGTATCTAAATGTTTTCTGTCCACACTAGTGTTTTCACAACGTTTTTGAAAAGTTGGCTATCCACACCGAAACGCCCCAAATGCTTACATTTCTTTAAGGGGCATGCGCAGGAAACCTGAGGCTGCAACAGAGCAGGTTTATGCCATAAATCCAAAGCTATTCTTATGCTTGTTTCTCATACCAGTGTTTATTTGTGGACTGGAGTTTAAGGTCATTCATGTTTGCAATGAGTACAATTTGAACAAACTTTTTAGTGAAAATTCATTGAGTGAAAATACATCTCAACATAACAACAGATGTAAACATTTCACCAGTTTCATTCTACATTCACATATTATTCTTGTTTAACAACAGTTTGCACAGCCTTGATCACATGACATGCCGTTTTCATGAGAGCGTCTTTGAAAAGTTCCGTTTTCGGTGACAAAAATGCCAGAAAAGCTTGATTTCTACCTGACGGATTCGCTTGGGCGCGAGGGGTTTAGCGGCCAAAGTGACGCAATTGCGACCGAACTTCATGGTCCGTGCCGCACCAACCGGAATACCTATATCGTTCATGATTGGCTGACTGGAGGTGGGGCGGTTCTTCTGGTATCTAGTTCACCCTTTTCACAAACAACTGTGCGAAGAGGTCAGAAGGCACAGGCATTTATATGACTCCTCCCTTCGCGATTACAAACACAGCCAGATGGCAATTAACTCGTGGAAGGAAATAGCGGAAACGCTCAATAGTGATGAAGTGATAAGTTGGAAGAAAAGTAGAATATTGTTTATTAAACAATCACACATGAAATTCTCCCGCTTCTTCTCGTGTTTCATTTAATGGTCGAATACACCATTGCTTCTCTTGACATTCTCTGATTTCTCCGCAGTAGGTACATGCAAATCAACTCCTCTTCCTCATCCAGCATAGAAGCCATCTTCTTTGTGCAATGTTAAAAAAGTGTGCGGTCAGTGGACATGTACTAGTATAAAGCCTCACTTAGTGCGGACGGAAGGCCAAAGTGGAGAAAAAAGATGCGTTTTGGATTTGTGGACTTTGTGTTTTGTATTCCCCTGAAGACCCCACCCTTTGTTTTGTGTTTGTCAGTATTAGTAGAATAAATCATCATTTTGGTTTCTGAATACTGCCTCCTCCGTGTTCTTGCACTTGCCTACGCCCTCTGCAAGGTCCGTGAGTGTCGCCCAACCCCTAGGGACACCACATATGGTGGAGAATGCGGGCAGAGGGCAGCACATATAGGCAAGAGGAGGTAGTGCAGCAGGATTTGTGTTTGGTTTTTGCAACGGACTCCACGATGGAAGAGATGCAGAGACTGAAGAGACGGGCAGCCATGGTGGAGGACCGATGCAACCCTATCCAAGATGTTGGAGGGAAAGAACCAGCAGTGTCTGGACATCCAGGAGTCCCAGGGCCAGGCCAAAGAAGAATATGCCAGGGCCTTGGGTGATGTACAGACCAGGTTCAAGCAGAAGGAGGCAGAACTGAGGAAAGCAGCGGAGAACCATGCATCCGAGGCGGAGCAACTCCGGAGCAGAGGGGAGCAAGAGCGTGAGGGAAGGCAGGAGCTGGATACGCAGCTGGAGCAGGTGAAGACCCTTTCATTACAACAAGAAGAGAAAATGTTGAAATTCCAGGAGCTTCACCAAACCACCTCTACAGCCCTCCTAATAGAACAAACGAAAAACGAAGAGCTTCCTCTACTGCGAGAGGAAGTACATGATTTAAGGGAGAGACTGGACCAAAAAGAAGCCCAGCAGCGGGCCACAGAGAATTCATTTCGGGAAGTATTGAAAATACAAACCGAAACTCTGCTGAAAGTACAAAATCAACTGGACGAGGTGAGCGAAGAACTTGAATATTTAAGATGTGTTCCGGTCAAGAGAGATTTTGGCACGCAGGTGGAGATCTCGCAGCCAGTGGAGCTGGCAAGGGATAGATGGTCCTCAGTCCCACTCAGCCTGCCGGATCTTGGAGGGGAACTGGAGGAGCAATTTGCAGAGGATGAGCTATGGTGGGACCATGGCGTGGAGGAAAGCCTCTTGGCGATGGATGAGGTCAGGTGGGACACCCAACCATCTCCTGAAGTGGTGAGTACATCTCCTTCCCTAAAGTTAAGAAGACAGAGAAGAGGAATGGAGATTCAAAGCTCTCACTGGAAAAGAAACTCAGAAAAGAACGGAAGTAAAATTAAAAGGATTAATAGTAGCAACCGTTTATGGAGAATAAATGTGAATGTGAAAAAGAAATGTAAGGATACCGCTAACCACGTGTTGGAGAGTGTGTTTTCCCCAGTTACCCCACCTGACCCCCTGAAAGAAAAAGGGACGTGGAGGAAAAGGCCAAAGAATGGACTACGGAGTAAAGTGCTGCACAGGGTTCGCTGGAGCAACCATGGAAGGCTGGTGAGGACCAGAGCAAGAGTGGTAACTGTTCTGTCCATGGAGCCCAGAGCCAGTACCCACATGTGGCCAGTTGGGGGCAGACAAGGTGAGCGACTTTCGCCATTCACTAACGGGGCGTGCAGATGCTTTTTTTCAGGCAAACGGAGACTGTGGAATCTGGACATTTGATCCCGGTGGAGCACTGCTT
Organism: Aldrovandia affinis; assembly: GCA_029706075.1. NCBI lineage: Eukaryota > Metazoa > Chordata > Actinopteri > Notacanthiformes > Halosauridae > Aldrovandia > Aldrovandia affinis. Next base: position 3,295 of record JAINUG010002143.1, read on the forward strand.
GAGTGGACCTGGAGAGAGGGGCCCTCCTGGTGGCCGCTGGACATAGGCTGCTCAGCCCTCCCGAGGTCAGAGCTGAGGAGGAGGGTGTGTGGCAGCACAAGGGGCTGCACAACAAAATGGCTGCCTGGCCTACAACACATGGGAGCCAGGAAACACTACATTTCCCAGCAGGCCACAGAAACACCTGAGCAGAGTCAAGCAATGGAGCTAACGAACAGCTGAAAGCCATTTTGAGGCCTATTTAAAGGGCTGATTCACTACACAGGGAGAGGAGTAGGAAAGTGTTTGTGAGAAGTTGCTGTGTGAGTTTGAAGAGAAAGAGAATACCTGTGAAGTCGTTTGACCAGCCAGGATTTGGAAAGAGTGTTGGAGTGTGTTTGTTTGTATGAAAATTGGATTGTTTGAGGACCCCCTTTGGATTGACTACGGACTGGATTACGGAACTGAACTGGATTTTGGATTGGATTTGGACATTGGCGACGAGAAAGGATTTGTGGACTTTGTGTTTGTATTCCCCTGAAGACCCCACCCTTTGTTTTGTGTTTGTCAGTATTAGTAGAATAAATCATCATTTTGGTTTCTGAATACTGCCTCCTCCGTGTTCTTGCACTTGCCTACGCCCTCTGCAAGGTCCGTGAGTGTCGCCCAACCCCTAGGGACACCACAATGGTCATTTTAAGATTGCTTCATACAACTATGGCCACCCCCTTTGTTTTATTGGAAGCAGATGAAGATGCTATGACATGATACATTTTGTTAGCCAATCTATGATTATATTTTGTTAAAAGGTGAGTTTCCTGCAAAATGGCGACATCCATTTTCTATCTATGAAGCAAATCTCATAACTTGTGAGCCTGTGTTGTCCATTAAGCCCTCCCATGTTCCAGGACATAATGGTCAATCTAGACATGTGTATCAACAATAACGTTACTATGTATGTGTATCAACAATCATGTTACTATGTGAGGAGAAATAAATCAAGATTGAGGAAAAGTAATACACAATGGACATATTCTATGAAAAAACAGAAAGTTGTTCCCCAAGGTTCTATCCCACTCCCCTACTCCTTCCTAAATATGTACCTGCATTAACATTAGAAAAAAGTATGAAAAACAATCTCCCCCCCTACTGAACATAATGTAGGCAAACATAAGTGTGCTACCCCATCCCCCATTATATTGTATGTATCCGTGGCCAGCGTGGACCGGACAATCCATAAACCTTGGAAAAAACCCTCCCCTCCCTCCCACTGAGCCTATAGCCCCAACGAATCTCACACATGCTAAATTTAACAATAATTGTTCCATAACACTAATATAACAAAAGAAAGATATCTCTTGCTAGATAACAAGTTATTATAATTGTCAGCAGTTTTCACGGGTTCCCTAGAGCATAATTTTGAGACGATCCCTGGAGTGCAGTGCAGGGCCATCTCATTGAATCGTGCAATTATTCAATCATTTAATTATTGGGTGCTAATGCGGGGCACCTGCCACGGGTTGGATAGTTGGGGCCGGGCCTTCTTATATAAGCATCTCACCTGGGGAGAAGAGGGAGAGAACAGGGAAAGCACGCCATGCGGAAGGGTTCCTTAGTTGGCGGCCTTGGGGGTTGGGTTATTTATTAATAGTTTTGTTGCTTTGGAAGTTTGGAGTTGGAGGCTTTTTCCAGTGCTGACAGGGGCCGGGAGAGTCGCTGTGGGATTACTAACTTAAGATCCGTCAGCTCTTTTCCAGGTGCCATGAACAGGAGCCAGGCATGAAGGAGAATGGTGACGCACTTCTGTGGGACCAGTTCCTGCTAGGACTAAATGTCAGGTCGCTGAAACAAGAGCTACTGCGGCAAGTTAGTCACCAGCCAGAACTCCCCTTCCGACAAGTGAGCGCCGAGGTGACCGAGCTGGAGATTGAGCTTTGGGGAGGATAAGGGCCAGCTTGTCACACCCTCGTTTATGGCTTGAGAGCCACCAGCTCAGCAGGGGCCTGGTGCAGTGGAAGGAGGAGGAGAAGGAGCTGCACCAGGGACTCCACGACCAGCTGGCCACCTTTGGAAAGACCATAGTGGTGGAGACTAGACAGCAGTGTGCTCCGGGACCTGTTGCTCCCTCGTCAGGGGGCGCTGAACCCTGGGGACATATCACTAACCATCATTATGTTCCCTCCACAGACTCTCACTCTTATCCATTCCACTGGGATGAACGAGGGAGGCCAATCTGCTGTGAGTGTAAGGAAGCAGGACACGTGCAGTGGAGGTGCCACCTGCGGCGAAGGAAACATGAGCCATTAAATGCTAACCCCTGGCAACAATGGGGCATGTGGATGGGGTAAAGATGGGCCCAGAGGAAGAAGGATGGCAGAAAGAGAGAATGTTGGGTATGTGCCAGGTGAAGGTAGGCGGGCACAAAATCCTGTGTTTGTTGGCTCATAGGTCACTGTTTAGTGAGGGGGATTTTTGGTGGAGGTTTGCGGAGTGGCCCATGTGGAGCACTGCTGCTTAATTGTTAAAATAAAGCCATTGTATTCATTACATTACATTACAGGCATTTAGTAGACGCTCTTATCCAGAGCGACTTACAGTTTACATTTCTTTACATACAATCCATTTATACAGCTGGATATGTTTACTGAAGCAGGTTAAGTATCTTGCTCAAGGGCAGTGTCCCACCTGGGGATTGAACCTGCAACCTTAACGTTACAAGCCCAGTTCCCTAATCATTATACCACACTGCTGCCACTGCCGTATTCCATCCTTTTACTTGTTTGGAGAGTGGTGGGTCACCTGCAAGAAAAGGGGGAAAAGGTAGATGAGTTAGTGTGCGGGAGCTCACAACCCCTGACATAATCATTTAGCATGGCAAAACATGCTCTGAGCATGTTGTCAGCGAGCCTGCCAGCCAGTTGAGTTAGCTGCCAACCGAGTCAATTAAATGGAACAGTGTAGAGTAACCTAGGATAATGTACAATAACCAGATGATTAAACTGTTGGTTAGACAATTTTTGTTGGCATAACTAATCAACTCGCCAATCATTCAAGTATGCTAAAAATGAATGATGTCCAGGCTATAAATCTAGATGAGTTGTTTCACATTTCTCAATAACATAAACAATAGCCTAGTCATATCCATATTGCTACCTGAATTTTGTAAAGAACAGATATGGTTTAACAGACTTAGTTAAATGACAATATGGATAGGTAATGTAATTTAGGAATACCTAAATCCCATAATGTTAGCTGCACTTCTAGCTAAGGTCCGAGTCCAGGACAACTTGGCTGTCTCCGGTGAGCTCCAACTTTCTCGAAGTGGATGGGCACGTAGGTCCTGGCAAAGCCATTCCTAGCCTGCTAATTAAATCCTCTGCAGTCTCTGGCAATTTGAACAAGTGGGTCTCGGTTCCTTGTTGAATCTTCAACAAAGCTGGGTACAGCATAACTTGGAGGTCAAGCACGCCTGCCCTTCTCATTGCCTGGCCGAAGCTTTTACAACGCTGTGCAGTATAATTACTGAAATCTGGATAAAATGTAACACTCTTGCCGCACGGGACCAATGGTTCTTTCCTAGCAGCCTGGAGCATTTTATATCAGTCAGAGTAACAAAGGCTTTACCATCAACGTTCGGGGTCTGCCGGGTGTGTTGCCATGATTGTCATGAATGCGATGAGCTCTCATTATTTAGATTTTTGTGTTAACTAGCATTGTAGGAAAGCAGCTAGAGAGATCACATTAGGAAGTCTAGCGCATTTGAGCCCTCAATGTCCTCTTGTAGACCGACTATGCAGATGTTGCACTGTCTATTTCTGTCATCCATATCGGCAAGTTTAACCCCCTGAGGTCTGTGCTTAGCTCAGAGAAGCTTTGTGATTTTGGCGTGGTCTGATATTTATCTCAATTTCATCAACTTAACACACACTTACTCCAAAGTGTTTGATATTTTTATTTGAAAGACAATCACAGGCCGCATCTCTGGCTACAGGTTAAATCTTGACAAGAGTGAACTTTTCCCTCTAAATGCCACAGCCCGCAAATACCCACTTCACACACTGCCATTTAAAACAGTCAAGGACAAGTTTACGTACCTGGGGGTCCAGGTTACTGACAAATTTGAGAATCTTTTCAAGTTTAATTTTGCCCCTCTCCTCACTCGTGTACAGCAGGACTTTGAGAGATGGTCACTGCTCCCTCTGTCTCTTGCCAGTTGAATCAACTCTGTGAAAACACCTAAATTCTCCTTCCTGTTTCAGTGCATCCCTATCTTTATCTCAAAATCATTTTTTCAGAAACTAGATTAGATTATCAGCATTCAGTTGGGATAAAAAGAATCCAAGAATCCGTAAAGTATACCTTCAGAGACCAATGAAGTGGGGGGGCATGGCCCTACCAAATTTTAATTTCTATTACTGGGCGGCCAACTTCCGCATACTCCAACATTGGCTGCGTGCAAACAGAGATGGCCTGCAGAATGCCCCAGCTTGGCTGAGGATGCATCCCATCCTCTCTGGCTGCTTTGGTGTGCACACCTGATGGCCCGGTCAGCTCAGATTACCGCAAAAACACTTTAGTCAAGACTCTCAAAATCTGGAATCAGGACGGCATTTCAGACTGAAAACCTTTTCATTACAAGCCCCTATTTATAGAAATCACGCATTTCCTCCTTCTCTAATAGATGGAGCTTTTTACATGTGGTCTAATTTTGGCCTAAGGACATTTAACGATTTGTATATTGAGGGTAGCTTTGCATCTTTCCATCTTTGCAGATCTCGGCTATTTTTTTCGGTATCTGCAGATTCGTAGCTTTGTCCAGGACATGAGCCCCCAATTTCCTTTTCAACCGGTAAGCCCCCCCATTGACGCTTTTTTAATATTACCCCTCACATCAAAGGGTATTATCTCATGTGCATATGAGAGAATTTTCTCTCTCCGTAGCTCCTCATTGCTAGCTATCAGGGCAGCATGGGAACAGGATTTGGGGGAGGAATTTGACGATGATCTATGGGATAGGATTTGTCTCCGGGTCCACTCCTCCTCTGCATGTGCCAAACATGGCCTAATCCAATGTAGGATTATGCATTGCACCCACTGGACAAAATTTAGACTCTCTTAAATTTACCCTGATGTTAACCCTTTCTGTGACAGATGTCAACAGTCTCCTGCCTCAGTGACCCACATGTTGTGGTCTTGCCCGGGTCTTCATAATTACTGGTCTAATATTTTTTAAACGCTGTCAAAAGTACTACAGGTGTCTTTTGAGCCAGCCGCGCTGACGGCAATTTTTGGGGTAACACCACACACAGTGGCTCTGCAGACCTTGTGGCCTTCTTCACCCTATTAGCTAGACGACTGATACTAATTCGTTGGAGGTCACCCTCCCCTCCATCCCACAAGGCCTGGATTAGAGATGTCCTCCATTTTAGTAAACTAGAAAAGATCAAGTACACTCTGCACGGGTCTATGGGCAAATTTTTCAAAATATGGCAACCCCTCTTTAACCATATAGAGACACTACAGTTCCGGAATGTGCCCCAGTGAGACTGGTTTGGTTTCCTGCCCTTTAAGTACCTGACAAGTGACTATAATGTAGCACCAATTATCTGTAATCACTTTACATTTCTCTACGAAGACCATGTGTTGTTTTTTTGGGGGGGGGTTTCTGACCCTTTCTGTTAGCCTTTGTGTAAGTGTGTGGGCGGGAGGGTGGGTGGGAGGGGGTTGTTATGTGTATGTTTATTGGTACAGGCATCCACTTGTCAATGTATAGAACTGGAGCCCCACCGAAATGGGATTTTTTAGACCGATACCTATTTTAGGGAGTTAAAATATCTGATGTCGATGTATCGGCCAATATTCTTTACACATGCAGAATATATACATAAACACACATTCTTTGCAATGATCCTTCAAATGTGGTTATCAAATACTTGTGACAAAGATGTATTGGAGGCAGAATATTTTAGTTCAACAACAATCTTTATTATCCAACAATAACCATAAAATGCAACGCCTATAACTTTAGGAGTCACCGAGAAAATAAAATCAGGGCAACTCTGTTCTACTGCCAATCTAGCAGTGGCAGGTTTATGCAGAAGGCAAAGCGTTTCTGCATTGTAAACGTCTTTAAAAATAAAGAATAATGAATAGATGATAATAAAATAAACTTTAAAATAAATAAAAACGAACTGCAAGGAATGTGGCAGTGTGTTGTGTGGGGCAAGTCTATATAAATGAATAATTCAATGAACATAAGGATGTTTTTTGTCGCCATATCGGTATATATCAGCATATCGGCTAACATGTACGCCGATGCAGATGTATCGTGGTGGGCCGGTGTCGGCTGAGAATGTCGGCCAACCGGTATATCGGTCGGGCTCTAACAGAAATATATGTGTATGTACAGTTGCCTGGTTTGTACTACAAATGTGCCTGCCTCTTGTATGCCATTGTATGTGGTGGGCGCCTGTTATGGGAAACATTTTTTTTTTAAATGTGGCAAGATACCTTTGTTCAGAATGTACAAAAGAACCAATAAAAAGACTTTGGGAGAAAAAAAATAGTTTAAAACTCGATCTGTTTATTGTATGGCTCTTTGCAGATTTATATACCATTTTAATTGAAAAATAAAACAAAAAATGCCACTGAATATAGTTCACTCCTTGTAATTGTATGTTTAAATCTTTCACTTTCACTAAGAAACATTTTGCTTTATCACGTTATCAGCTTATCAGATTGAGTACTATATTTTGCTACTCACTTTTTCCATTGTGGCATAAGGTGAAGGATGATGTTCACGGACAAACGAGTTCGTTTTTTGGGGGGATATAATTCGTCATTACAGATTGCTTTGGCATCGGAATCAGATCAGTGTCGGCAAGTTTTATAAGGGACTGCAAACAGAGATTTATGCAGTGTAGCTAGCTAGCTAATAACAGCTACCTACTATTTCATTCATTTTCATTTATTTGACAGGGACAGTGCACATTGATAACACATCTGTAAATGTGCCAGAGTTAGCCAAGGAGGCTAATTTTCATCTGTAGTCCCTGGGCAGGCAGCTACCGGGGTTGGGAAATGCGAGGGAGCTGCCTGCACATGCACAATCGCGTTGTAAACAAAACAAAATGCAAGAAGAGGTGGTGGGATTCAATTACATTACACCCCAGGTCCAGTATTATATTATTTAATATGGGTTATTTGGACATTTTAGTAGGGTAACAGTTTAATTTGTTTTGAGTCATTGATCTCAACACCAAAATACTGGGAGTGTGTAGGTTATTCTGTATGCTCAAGTGAGTTCCACTATGGTGACCTGACCGCATTATGTTGTTCCGCATTCCCATCAACAATATCATCACCCCTGTGTCAACAAACATTGTTTCAGATTTCTCCTGCTTTGATATTTTGATTATTCTTATATTTGAATAAAGTACAAACTTCTACAGATATAAAATACAGATATGACCCACCTGCTTGATAATAACATCAATATAAATAATTATGCATTCTCCTTCGGACTGCCAGGGACATATTGGACTGCCATACCATCATAACTGGCAGGGTAAGGCTTTGATTTTGAACCACGGGGCTCCTCACTGTGTGAAAAGCTAGTGCTTTATCCACCACCCCAGAAGCCTGCATGTCTCATTTTTTTAAGCTGGTGGTCAGAGTGGGTCGCATAAGAAGATTCCTGGTTAAGGTTAAATGGATTCCTTGATAAGCAGGATCCTATATCCAAGTAAATACCCAAATACTGAAATAAATAAAAAAAGTCTCAGAAAACATTGATCAAAATTAGTAGCCACCTTCCACTCCGAACTCAGATCCCAGTGTTCTGAAAGCTTGTGGGATTACTGTTCTGATAGGCGGGACCTTCCACTCTCTTGCAGCCGGATTTATTAGTGATTCCTGCTGCTGACTCAACCACTTCCAAAAAATGTGAATCTGAAAAGAGCGATTAAGGCTTTGAACTCAGGGAGAGAATGGGAGCTGGGGGATGGAGCAGGGAGCTGTGAGAAGGATAAATCTGGGCCTTGATTTGAACACTCTAATTTTAAACACCGGCGCAGTGGAAGGGCTTTATGTAAGAGGCACAGGGGGGCTCATGGGCAAGAGTGCTGCAGCGAGGCTGCTATGCAATTGCTAGTGCTGGGGTCTAGGGCCAGCATCTGCCATCACCTCTCTGACCCCAGGGGCTGGCATCCGTGATCCCAAATGCCCCTTCATCCTCTGCACGCTGACTTGCAGCACAGCAGGAGGGGGCACTCGATAGACAGAGCATTTTTCACCGCCTCTGTCAGGAACCTGCAGTTCCATCCTCCAACACTAAGAGGTTGATGGAGGACTTTCTCAAGGTACTTGTTAAGCAATCAACACATTACGATATCAAGTAATCATTCAATTAGCACAAATGAGATACGCACTGCAATGTAGTAGACTAGTCAGCAGTTGAGGTGCTGCACACACCCACATGTAATTATACTGATTGATTTATAAGTCGGCTACTGCTTTCAATTGTGAAAATATGTCTGTTGATACATCTGTAGGACATATCATGCCTATCCTGGAGCAAAGACACTGGTATGTTGAAATGAGTGGGTGGATATTTTTAAACCATACCAACTTGTAAAAACAATTTGATACATCTGTAGGACATATCATGCCTATCCTGGAGCAAAGACACTGATATGTTGAAATGAGTGGGTGGATATTTTTAAACCATACCAACTTGTAAAAACTATTAAAAGCAAAAGGAACATCTTTTTTAATAAGGCAAAATAAAAATGTAAAGAACAAATTTGTTATTGATGGGATGCCTTGATTTTTCTAATTCAGTTAAGGGCGCACAAGATTTCATATTTTGGTGTTGAGTTTAATCTTTGTCAGATAATTCGTTGTTTCCTCTTTCATGATTTATCATTAATGAGGTGTAAAAACGTGTCCATAAGGAAACTCCCCTCTCTAGAACAATATAAACTTCACACTTGCGCCCTTGCACCAATACTCAGATTGGTCATATTCATTTGAGTAATTGCCACTAATTGTTGAAAATAGAGTGCCTACAGCAATGTCTTGAGGATCAGAAAGGAACTACAGCTTCTTGAGAGGGGTGGTGAAAAACGCATGCTCTTAACTATTCAGCAGAGCCCAGGGAGGAACAGGGATATAAGTTTTTGGTCTGTGGACCCGGGTTTTTATTTGTTTCTCATAGGGACACAATAAAGCCATCCCCCTCACAGGTTCAGGCTCCAAAACAATAAATCAATATAATAAACTAAACTAAAATAGCCCTTTTGGCAAAGCAAGATTCATAGGTTACATGTTTTAGATTTTTCAGTCAATTTCTTTGTGGTCATCTCTCTCCCAATTTTCCGCTCCCAGGTCCAGCCACCTACTGTGAGAGCAGAACAGTTTTAAGCACAAAGGTACCTTTAGATGATGACGCACAGCTGTGTGACCTAGCTGAACTGCCAGTAGGCATAGTCATTTTTCTAATTTTCTAATTCACCTTTCTCTCTATCTCTCCGCGGGGGCGGTCGCATTTTTCCTTCTCTCCTCACTGTCTCTCGTTTCTTGTCTCTCGTGTCACTATGTTCTGGAGTTTCTAGAGTCTCTCTCTCTCTGTGGTTTTTCTAAACTAAATTCTAATAATGGAGTTAATAAGCTGGTCTCTCAACACAATTGATAAAACATTTTCAACAAGAAAGCAGGCTTCGGGGAGCCGGTCTGTCCTGGCGGGACTTTCGCTGCGGGATATGCTCTGGACTCATGGAACAGCTGGAGACCGGTGTGTCTGGCGGCGCTTTCTGCCAAGGACGTCGAGGATTTACCTGTTTGGCTTCACGATAGCTGGACAGTTGTTACTGACCTATCGGAAAATTGGAAAGATGGCATCGTCTCAAAACGCCCAAAGGTGCCTGTCATATTAAACGAGATGGGTAAAACGCTAGGTTCTCAGATGGTGGTGGTGACTGATCTGGGACGGAAATTGGACAATATCTCTGAGAAACGTAGGATTTTTACAACAGCGACGTTGAACCGTTGAAGACCCTGAAAAAATTCAGTGGGGGGATTGAGGAGCAGCATGAAAC
>JAINUG010002144.1:0-5000 GCA_029706075.1 Aldrovandia affinis
GGGTGAACCTGGGTTGGTTCTTCATCTCCCTTCTGTTCGAGGTGGTCGCAGGACTTCCTCCCAAGGCTTGCCTTTCAGGGTGAGGCCCTTTACCCTTTTAGGAAGGGGGTAAAAGGGCAAGAACGAACAGGTCGACAAAACAGCATATCGGGAGGACGTGGATGACATGGCTTCTCTGGATCTGTGTCTGGCGTGATGGCCCTAGCGCCAGTGATTGGGCCCTTGAGGAGGGGTCCATGGAAACCGAAACCATGACGATAGCTGCTCGCCTCTCTGCGTCTCCTGCGCGCCAGCCGGTGTCCATGGCACCCAGACGGAGATGAAGCTGGAGGGGGAAGACGCGTGTGGCAGAGGGATGGGAGCGGGCGGGGCTGGGCTGAGCGCGAGGCAGGGGGCAGGGGGCAGGGGAGGCGGGGCAGGGGAGGCGGGCGGGGCGTGGACCCAGAGGGAGGAGCACGCACAGCTCCGAGTCCTGCAGAAGCAGCAGGACGAGCTTCTGGAGATGCTGCAGGGAGGCTGCGCAGGAGAGACAAGTACAGAGAGGCAGGTGGAGACAGCCAATCAGGAGAGGGAACCAGGTACAGGGGCAGGTGGAGACAGCCAATCAGGAGAGAGACAGGTACAGGAGCAGGTGGAGACAGCCAATCAGGAGAGACAGTTACAGGGAGCAGGTGGAGACAGCCAATCAGGAGAGAGACAGTTACAGGGAGCAGGTGGAGACAGCCAATCAGGAGAGAGACAGTTACAGGGAGCAGGTGGAGACAGCCAATCAGGAGAGAGACAGGGAGCAGGTGGAGACAGCCAATCAGGAGAGAGACAGGCAGGTACAGGGAGCAGGTGGAGACAGCAATCAGGAGAGAGACAGATACAAGAAACAGGTGGACCAGCTGGGCTGTGAGCTTAAGGCCAGCGTGATGCAGGAGAGATGAGACGGAGGGGCAGGAGGGTGAAGGCCTCTCCCTACAGGTGACCTCCATCCGCAGAGACCTGCAGCGCACCAGCAAGAGCGCGACGAGCTGAAAGAGCAAGGTGAGCTCTCTCACAACCTGCCCTCTCACAACCTCCTCTATCACAACCTGCCCTCTCACAACCTGCCCTCTCACAACCTGCCCTCTCACATCCTGCCCTCTCACAACCTGCCCTCTCACAACCTGCCCTCTCACAACCTGCCCTCTCACAACCTCCTATCAAACCTGCCTCTCACAACCTGCTCTACTCCACAGCCTGCAGCCTCACAACCTGCCCTCTCACATCCTGCCCTCTCACAACCTCCTCTATCACATCCCTGCTCTATCACAACCTCCTCTATCACAACCTGCCCTATCACAACCTCCTCTATCACAACCTCCTCTATCACAACCTGCTCTATCACAACCTGCCCTCTCACAACCTGCCCTCTCACATCCTGCCCTCTCACATCCTGCCCTCTCACAACCTCCTCTCTATCACAACCTGCCCTCTCACATGCCCTCTCTCACAACCTCTCTATCACAACCTGCCCTTCCTAATAACCTGCTCTCTCACATCCTGCCCCCTCTAACTGCCCTCTCACAACCTGCCCTCTCACAACCTGCCCTCACAACCTCCTCTATCACAACCTGCCCTCTCACATCCTGCCCTCTCACAACCTCCCTATCACAACCTGCCCTCTCACAACCTGCCCTCTCACAACCTGCCCTCTCACAACCTCCTCTATCACAACCTGCCCTCTCACATCCTGCTCTATCACAACCTCCTCCTATCACATCCTGCCCTCTCACATCCTGCCCTCTCACAACCTGCCCTCTCACAACCTCCTCTATCACAACCTCTGCTCTATCACAACCTGCCCTCTCACATCCTGCCCTCTCACAACCTGCCCTCCTGCTCTATCACAACCTCCTCTATCACAACCTCTATCTGGCTGTTTTATCTGTGGTGCATGTTTCACATTTTCTCAGTCTCCTCCCATGCTCTCTACCCCCTCCTGACCCCACGCTTCTGTGTGTTCCCCGGGCAGCTGGAGAGCCTGGAGGTGGAGAGGGGGTCTCCTCTCAGTGAGCAGCTGAAGAGGGAGCTGGAGGCTGTGAGGAGGGAGGGAGGAGCTGGCGGCCGGCGGCTGCAGCCCTGCAGAGGGCGCTGGTACTAGGCAGCAGGGCTGCCGTGGCTCCTCCAATGAGACCCAGCGGTAGGGACAATGAGTCCGCGGAAACAGTGCAAGCACTTTCTTCATTTTGGAAGTTCGTTTTTGTTTATTTTTCTTGGCTAATGCTTTCTGTTCAAAGGTTTTTTTGTTTTTGTTTGTTTTTAATACAGGTTATAAAATGACATTTTCACCTTTGAGAAACAATTAATATTTAAATGTTCTGATAATAAGCAATCTGTCACAGACTGTGGCAGGTCAAGATTAGCGAGTGCTAAGATGTTGAAGCACAGCTGTTACATTCTTATGTGAGCCATTGGCTCTCCACAACCAGCACAGCACAAAAGTAGGAGTTTGAAACAGGTGGCCGATAGCGTAGCAGTTCAACCACTCGTATCTTGGCTGGTCCGCTACGAGTGAAAGGCTGCCTGCCAGGAGGCGGTTCTAAACCCGCCTCTACCAGACCAGCCCTGGTCGTCAGCCCTGATTGGGGGCGGCGTTTGGCTGTCTGACCCAGGGGAGGGGGGAGGGTGAGCGGGCTCGGGTCCGCCGTGAAGCACGTAAGGACCTCCAGAACGTGGGTGTAGGCTAATTCCATCTCATAAAGCGGAGTTCACTGCCCTCTGAGAATTAGCTTGCCTGGTAGAGACGAGCGGTGGACTCGTGTGGGGAGGGTAAATCTAAATAAATAGAGGGTATAATTGGCTACCAAATTGGGAGAAAAATGTAAAAAATTGGGAACAAATTTAAAAAAGATATATATAGTATAGAGTAACCAACCAGAGAACAACAGTGGATTTTGAGCAGCCAACACAGCAGAATAACATAATATTTAGAGTAACTAATGTAACAGTAAAACAGGGGAGTTAAGCACCTGCGTGTGAATGCCTGTGTTTTCCAGTACGGGTGATCACTGTGTGCCTGTGTTCTCCTCTGTGTGTGCCTGTGTTCTCACCTGTGTGTGCCTGTGCCTCACTCTGTGTGTGCCTGTGCTCTCTCTCTGTGTGTGCCTGTGTTCTCACTCTGTGTGTGCCTGTGCTCTCTCTGTGTGTGCCTGTGTTCTCTCTCTGTGCTCTCACTCTGTGTGCCTGTGCCTCACCTGTGCCTCACCTGTGTGTGCCTGTGTCTCTCTCCTCTGTGTGCCTGTTCTCACCTGTGCCTCACTCTGTGCGTGCCTGTGTTCTCACCTGTGCGTGCCTGTGTTCTCTCTCTGTGTGTGCCTGTGTTCTCACTCTGTGTTCTCACTCTGTGTGTGCCTGTGCTCTCACTCTGTGCGTGCCTGTGTTCTCACTCTGTGCGTGCCTGTGTTCTCACTCTGTGCGTGCCTGTGTTCTCTCTCTGTGTGTGCCTGTGTTCTCTCTCTGTGTGTGCCTGTGTTCTCACTCTGTGTTCTCACTCTGTGTTCTCTCTCTGTGTGTGCCTGTGCTCTCACTCTGTGTTCTCACTCTGTGTTCTCTCTCTGTGTGTGCCTGTGTTCTCACGCTGTGCGTGCCTGTGTTCTCACGCTGTGTGTGCCTGTGTTCTCACGCTGTGCTCTCTCTCTGTGTGTGCCTGTGTTCTCACGCTGTGCGTGCCTGTGCTCTGTGTGTGCCTGTGTTCTCACGCTGTGCGTGCCTGTGTTTGGAAGGCTGCGGAACCTGCGGCTCAATGTCAGCCGTATCCTGGTGACCGTCATCCCCGAGCTGGACCTGGATCAGGTCAACTACGAGAGCAACGTGATCGACGAGATCCTGGACCAGTTCCTGGATGGCATCAGTTAGGCCGGAGCCACACAGACGCACCGCAGGAACCTTCACACTTACCACCAGGGGGTGGAGCAGCAGTGTGTCTCACTTTACCTTTTTGCTTTTGCTGTTTTGTTTTTGGCTGCGTTAAGCTATATGCTTTTTAAAAAAACGTTTTTTTTACAAAACTGAATGTATGACTTTTTAATTTTTTTACATTTTGTGTATTATACTGGCTATAATACTACTTTACGTGTGAGCTGCCTATCACGGTCGGGGGTTCGAAACCCGTCTGCCAGACCCGCCCTTGTGAGCCCGATCGGGGCGGCGTTTTGTCTGTCCGCCCCAGGGACTATGTAGCACGCAAGAACATGGGTGGGCGAATTCCATCTTGAAGCAAGCAGAGTTCGCTGCCCTCTGAGAATTAGCTTGCCTCGTAGAGATGGGCGGTGAGTTCGTGTGGGGACAGTAAATCTAAATAAATAGAGGGTGTAATTGGCCACTAAATTGGGAGAAAACTGAAAAGATCTGAGACAAATGGAAAAAATATATTATAATAATAATACTTTCATTATTAATACATTTTTATTTCATTGATCTTATGTTTCTGAAAATTTGCAAAGCACTCAAGACAAAAAGCTTAACTGAAATATATTCCACAATCATGCCATGCTATTTCTGATTTATTTTCTTATAGTTCATATATTGGTGAGATGTGACGTTAATGTCTTTTAAGTTTATAGGAGTTTTTTTCATAAACATTCTTTCAACAAATATATAATTCCTGTTAGCCCTGTACACTGTGCCATACACACAGCATTATTAATATTCTCTCCACGTTCTCACATATCCTTCTATATAACCATGTATGCTAAGTAAACTTCTCAGCCGACCCCTTTGAGACCGCCATTCCACGTCTCCACCTTCAAGTTCGTCTGTTGATTGTTAAGTGACCAAAGGAAATGAAGGACTCAGTGGAGAAGTTTGCATGGAGACTTCAGGCCTAAATATACTTCACTTTCAATACGCGCACGCAAGGTGCAATACCATAACATTACAGGAATTTAGCAGACGCCTCTTATCCAGAGCGACTTACAGTTTCCATTTCTTTACAATCCATTTATACAGCTGGATATTAACTGAAGTACCTTTTA
>JAINUG010002144.1:7500-13353 GCA_029706075.1 Aldrovandia affinis
ACAAACATCACATTGAACTCATACAGACAAAACTGAAGCAAACATATACAATATTACAACATAAGAATAAAACAAGAGACAAGACAAGACTAGCAACATTACAAAACAGACAAGACTAAAACAACATTACATACATGCCTCACACATAACACATTTATGTATCCAGTTATAGTGGCACTATATACCTCCTCGTGGCACTTCCGGCCAGAGCCGATACTGGCGCGTAATTTAAATGTGCGATGTCACACCCTCCATGAATGAAATAGCCCTCTCTTGGTCTAGCACTGTAACAAGCCTGGTCTTGAACATCCCCATTACAGGACCAGGTGTGTGAGTCAAGAAAGCAGAGTTGTGACCAAGTCACTGTTGTGCAAATCATAGGTAAGTCTCAGGTCTTAACCTTCAGGTTTCAAGTAAGCCCCAAGTCATGAATGGTAAGTCTCAAGTTAAGTCCCAAGTCACCGTGTTCAGGTCAAGTCAAGTCACAAGTCACAAATTTCAGGTGTCAAAGTCCTCAAGTCACACCCAAAAACAAGTCTCTCGTGTCATCCAGCTCAAGTCCAAGTCTAGTCCCAAGTGATAGACATGCAAGTCTAAGTCAAGTACTTTAATTTTTTTGCAAGTCAAGTCTGAAGTCATCAAAACTGTGACTCGAGTCCCCAGCTCGGCAAGAAAGTAGAAAAGACTCATCAAGAAGAGCGATCTCTGAACAAACAGCCCAAAGCTTCATTTACATTTTAAGCATTTAGCAGACGCTCTTATCCAGAGCAACTTACAAGGTGTGCATTAATACATGGTAAGATCAATCATAGTTTTAGAGATGAGTGCAGTCATACAGTGATAGACAAGATCCTTGGCAGCTGCATACTGTACCTGTTACACAGGGAAGGAAAAGTTAGTAGATTTTTTTGGACAGTCTTCAACACAGATAGATATTACAAAATGCAATATTACACATGTAGGCAGTGGTGATGACAGTGAGTAAAATGTACAGAGTCAGTGGTAGTGGAGTCTGAAGAGGTGGGCTTTGAGTCTCTTGCGGAAGATGGCCAGTGATTCGCGATCCTGACTGAGTGCAGAAGATCATTCCACCAGCGAGGGGTCAGGACAGAGAAGAGGCGAGACCGCGAGGAGCGGCTGCCGGGCGCCTGGAGGGATGGGACAGTCAGTTTGCCAGAGGAGGCAGAGCGGAGGGGTCTGGCTGGGGTGTAGGGTGTGATGAGTGTCTGGAGGTAGGAGGGAGCAGTTCCTCGAGCCGCTTGATAAGCCAGCACCAGTGATTTAAAGTTGATGCGTGGGGAGCCAGTGCAGAGAGGAGAGTAGAGGGGTGATGTGTAAACTTGGGCTGGTTGAACACCAGACGTGTGGCAGTGTTCTGCACCAGTTGCAGTGACTTGATGGCACAGGCCGGTAAGCCTGCCAGCAGGGAATTGCAGTAGTCATCCATTCCAGCATCCAGCTTCCATTCCTTCAGCTCCTGGCACTGGTGCAACAGAGCTTGAGAGTGGGCTAAAATGCACGTCCTCGTGCCCCCCAGCCAGAATGAGGTAATTTCCTGTTGTGAGTTCTTAGAAGGGCAACCTGCCTTTCTTAATCTTGCTTTGTTTTAGTTTTTTAATTTTTTTGTGATGCGAGTATGTTATTATGTACGCGTTGTGACAAAATCCCACGTCTGGAAGAAAATAAAAGACATGGTGTTCTCCATGGGCAGCCAGGATAAATATAACTTTATGAATAATTTATTATTTTGGTTTTAAATGTAATGCTCTGTATTTTAAAGCACCTTTCAAAGACCTTTAAAAGCACAAAAGCCTAATTTTTCTGTAGCGCCCGCTGGCTGAGAATGAAGCCCCCAGCAGTGTATGTCCTGTATTAGAAGGCAGTGCGTGAACATCTCTTTCATTAAGAAATTGTTTGTCTAATTCTGCTTCAAGCATCCAATCTCTCTAATGAGCACACGACCGAAGTCGGTTGAATTTAGTTTCGGTACAGCATGGTGGACAAGGTCAGTTCAGCATCAACAACATCAGACACAGACAGACATCAGATACATACTAGACACACTGACTAGCAAGACAGACAATATTCACAGACAGTCACAAGACAGTATTCACAGACAATATGTGCAGGTGCATCTGTCAGGGTTCATGAAAAGAGTCCTTACTGTAGTGGGAAAGACACTGTTTTTGAAACGGGATGACTTGGTGGACAAACCTGTAGCGCCCCCCAGAGGGCGTCGGCTGGAAGAGGTAGTGAGCAGGGTGAGAGGGGTCAGAGAGGATTTTCTTTAGCCTTTTTGATTGTGCGTTACATTTTACATTTACATTTACATTTTAAGCATTTAGCAGACGCTCTTATCCAGAGCAACTTACAACATGTGCATTAATACATGGTAGGAACAATCATAGTTAGCGCACAAGATCAGTGCAGTAATACAGCGATAGACATCATTGCAGGCAGCTGCATACCATACCTGTAACACTGGGAAGGAAAAGGTTAGTGTTTGTTTTTTGTTTTTTGTTTTATATGAAACCAGACACCCAATTCAGAAAACCTACCTGTGGTTCTGTGTGTCTCAGTAGGTAGAGGTGGTGTATATGTGGTTCTGTGTGTCTCAGTAGGTAGAGGTGGTGTATATGTGTTTCTGTGTGGCTCAGTAGGTAGAGGTGGTGTATATGTGGTTCTGTGTGTCTCAGTAGGTAGAGGTGGTGTATATGTGGTTCTGTGTGGCTCAGTAGGTAGAGGTGGTGTATATGTGGTTCTGTGTGTCTCAGTAGGTAGAGGTGGTGTATATGTGGTTCTGTGTGGCTCAGTAGGTAGAGGTGGTGTATATGTGGTTCTGTGTGTCTCAGTAGGTAGAGGTGGTGTATATGTGGTTCTGTGTGTCTCAGTAGGTAGAGGTGGTGTATATGTGGTTCTGTGTGTCTCAGTAGGTAGAGGTGGTGTATATGTGGTTCTGTGTGGCTCAGTAGGTAGAGGTGGTGTATATGTGGTTCTGTGTGTCTCAGTAGGTAGAGGTGGTGTATATGTGGTTCTGTGTGTTTCAGTAGGTAGAGGTGGTGTATATGTGGTTCTGTGTGTCTCAGTAGGTAGAGGTGGTGTATATGTGGTTCTGTGTGTCTCAGTAGGTAGAGGTGGTGTATATGTGGTTCTGTGTGTCTCAGTAGGTAGAGGTGGTGTATATGTGTTCTGTGTGTCTCAGTAGGTAGAGGTGGTGTATATGTAGTTCTGTGTGTCTCAGTAGGTAGAGGTGGTGTATATGTGGTTCTGTGTGTCTCAGTAGGTAGAGGTGGTGTATATGTGGTTCTGTGTGTTTCAGTAGGTAGAGGTGGTGTATATGTGGTTCTGTGTGTCTCAGTAGGTAGAGGTGGTGTATATGTGGTTCTGTGTGTCTCAGTAGGTAGAGGTGGTGTATATGTGGTTCTGTGTGGCTCAGTAGGTAGAGGTGGTGTATATGTGGTTCTGTGTGTCTCAGTAGGTAGAGGTGGTGTATATGTGGTTCTGTGTGTTTCAGTAGGTAGAGGTGGTGTATATGTGGTTCTGTGTGTCTCAGTAGGTAGAGGTGGTGTATATGTGGTTCTGTGTGTCTCAGTAGGTAGAGGTGGTGTATATGTGGTTCTGTGTGTCTCAGTAGGTAGAGGTGGTGTATATGTAGTTCTGTGTGTCTCAGTAGGTAGAGGTGGTGTATATGTGGTTCTGTGTGTCTCAGTAGGTAGAGGTGGTGTATATGTGGTTCTGTGTGTTTCAGTAGGTAGAGGTGGTGTATATGTGGTTCTGTGTGTCTCAGTAGGTAGAGGTGGTGTATATGTGGTTCTGTGTGTCTCAGTAGGTAGAGGTGGTGTATATGTGGTTCTGTGTGGCTCAGTAGGTAGAGGTGGTGTATATGTAGTTCTGTGTGTCTCAGTAGGTAGAGGTGGTGCATATGTGGCTCTGTGTGTCTCAGTAGGTAGAGGTGGTGTATATGTGGTTCTGTGTGTCTCAGTAGGTAGAGGTGGTGTATATGTGGCTCTGTGTGTCTCAGTAGGTAGAGGTGGTGTATATGTGGTTCTGTGTGTCTCAGTAGGTAGAGGTGGTGTATATGTGGTTCTGTGTGTCTCAGTAGGTAGAGGTGGTGTATATGTGGTTCTGTGTGTCTCAGTAGGTAGAGGTGGTGTATATGTGGTTCTGTGTGTCTCAGTAGGTAGAGGTGGTGTGTATATGTGGTTCTGTGTGTCTCAGTAGGTAGAGGTGGTGTATATGTGGTTCTGTGTGTCTCAGTAGGTAGAGGTGGTGTATATGTGGTTCTGTGTGTCTCAGTAGGTAGAGGTGGTGTATATGTGGTTCTGTGTGGCTCAGTAGGTAGAGGTGGTGTATATGTGGTTCTGTGTGTCTCAGTAGGTAGAGGTGGTGTATATGTGGTTCTGTGTGTCTCAGTAGGTAGAGGTGGTGTATATGTGGTTCTGTGTGTCTCAGTAGGTAGAGGTGGTGTATATGTGGTTCTGTGTGTCTCAGTAGGTAGAGGTGGTGTATATGTGGTTCTGTGTGTCTCAGTAGGTAGAGGTGGTGTATATGTGGTTCTGTGTGGCTCAGTAGGTAGAGCATGGCGTTAGCAATACTTAGTTTGTGGGTTAAATTCCCACTGGGACTGTGAGTCGCTTTGGATAAAAGTGTCTGCTAAATGGTGTATATTATATGATTATATGATTATATTAGTGCGGGACAGTGCTATGGTTATATATAGTTCCATAGGGTTACCTGGTGGCCCCATGTGTCAGTGCCGCCTCTGTGCCGATGGTGCCAAACGCAGAGGGCATGGTAATGGAGCGCGGTTAACAAGCACACGGCACGCAGCCAAGTCCTGGGCTGGTCTGGAATCTCAAATGGCTGGAGGATCATGTCAGGGGACACGGCTGACACGAGGCTTTGAGTGAAAGGGGAGAGAGGGTGGGTGTGTGTGTGTGTGTGTGTGTGTGTGTGGTGTGTGTATGCGTGTGTGTGTGTGTGTGAGGTGTGTGTATGCGTGTGTGTGTGTGTGAGGTGTGTGTATGCGTGTGTGTGTGTGTGTGAGGTGTGTGTATGCGTGTGTGTATGAGTGTGTGTGGTGTGTGTATGCGTGTGTGTGTGTGTGTGTGTGTGAGGTGTTTGTATGCGTGTGTGTGAGGTGTGTGTATGTGTGTGTGTATGTGTGTGTGTGGTGTGTGTATGTGTGTGTGTGTGTATGTGTGTGTGTGGTGTGTGTATGCGTGTATGTGTGTGTGTATGTGTGTGTGTGTGTGTGTGGTGTGTGTATGTGTGTGTATGTTGGAGGTCTGTGGAGGTTGTGTTATATAGGTCTAACAGCATACCTCGACAAAGTGACCAACCAACTGTGAGTTGTAAGCTAAACTGTAGTAACTAAGTAAATAGTAGCTGACATTACTAACTTTCAACATTGCGATTCACATATTTCTGCTGGTACGATGTTGTCTATGGCACATTCAGGGTTTTTTTCTCTCAAGAAATCTGATGAGTCAAAAGTTTCCATCTACAAATAACAAAGAATTATGCTATCTGAAAATATCGCGCGCACGTAGGCCTATTATAAAGGAAAATGAACACCGCTTACACACTGTTACAGCTGTGTATATGTGGTTCTGTGTGTCTCAGTAGGTAGAGGTGGTGTATATGTGGTTCTGTGTGTCTCAGTAGGTAGAGGTGGTGTATATGTGGTTCTGTGTG
Organism: Aldrovandia affinis; assembly: GCA_029706075.1. Lineage (NCBI taxonomy): Eukaryota > Metazoa > Chordata > Actinopteri > Notacanthiformes > Halosauridae > Aldrovandia > Aldrovandia affinis. The sequence goes on from JAINUG010002144.1 coordinate 13,198, forward strand.
TCTCAGTAGGTAGAGGTGGTGTATATGTGATTCTGTGTGGCTCAGTAGGTAGAGCATGGCGTTAACAACACTTAGATTTGTGGGTTCGATTCCCATTGGGACCACATATATTGTAAAATGTATGCATTCACTAGTGTAAGTCGCTTTGGATAAAAG
>JAINUG010002145.1:0-2500 GCA_029706075.1 Aldrovandia affinis
TGTCTATTTTATAAGCGTTTCATTGAGAGCAGTGCTTATCAATGCGCCAGCATGGGTCTCAAACGGAGGTATTTTTCTCTGGAAAGGAAAATCGTGCACATATTTGCACATGGTAGCTAGCTCGCTGTAGCTAGCTAGGCTCATTGCTTTTGTGGGTTTTTTTACTGTCTGATAGCTCGTAGCTATGGTCATTGCAACTTTGCAATCTTATTTTACTCGTTAGAATATTTTGTATTAAGCTATGTCCAATGTGACCGTGTATTAGGTCTCTTAAAAACGAGAACATGCTAGCTAGCTGGCCGTGGCTACGCTCATTGTGTAAAACGTTTGAATTACAATGTCTTAATATAGCGAATCTTGGCTTTTAAACGCATTTTTCGGTTTAAATCTAGGTTAGAAATGGTCTATTTTATAAGCGTTTCATTGAGAGCAGTGTTTTTTCAATGGGCCAGCAGCCCCATGTGTCTCAAACTGGAGGTAAATATGCATTTTTCCCACCTCATCTGAAAGTAAAGTAGAGCACATGTTTGCACATAGCTCGGTGCAGCCTCTAAGTTTTGCCTGTTTTAATTACAATGTGTTAACCCCTGAGGTCGGCTGGATCGGCGCCCGATCCAAGCAGCAATACAAGTATATTACTATTTCTAACTTCGGCGATATTTTATCATACACACGCGGCAAAAACATTGACAGAAACCTTAGAATCGCGACTTTCCGATTTGAGCACTGGCAAATCAAATGGGATTTTTAAAATTAGCTTAATTAGACCAAAAGTAAACCTTGCTTTTTACTCTGTTTTTTTACCTTTTAGTAACGTCCCCCTTCTATTGACATGTTAACGAGGTGCTAATTTCGGGAGGTGGTCGGGCCATGTGTGAAAACGCCGGCATAAACAACACAAACTGAAGAGGACAGTCTATGCTGATATTTATTTTATTTCGCTTGTTTTCAAATACTCGTGAAAATATATATAAATTCCGCGTCTTGTGACTACATATCCGCATGTCGCAATGTAACAAATTGCAATAGGCACAGAAAATACTTTTCAAACAGCCTAAAATGTTATAAAATATATCGTATGTCTGTGTTTACGCTTGCAATCTGCCAGCAACAGTATATTCACGAGTATATTTTCAAATACTCGTGAAAATATATGAATTCCGCGCCTTGTGACTACATATTCCGATGTCGCAATGTAACAAATTGCAATAGGCACACAAAATACTTTTCAAACAGCGTAAAAATGTTATAAAATATATCGTATGTCTGTGTTTACGCTTGCAATCTGCCAGCAACAGTCTATGCTATTGATTTTATTTCGCTTGTTTTTTTTTTTTTTACATCTTGTCTGTGTTTACGCTTTGCAATCTGCCAGCAACAGTCTATGCTGATATTAATTTTATTTCGCTTGTTTTCAAATACTCGTGAAAATATAGCCTATGAATATCGCGTGTTGTGACGCCAAACATTCCGCGTGTTGCAACGTAACAAAGAGCCAAAATGAATATTCAGGTATTTAGCGTTAATATACTTAAAAACAACATATGTGCTTGGATTCGGGACAAAAACCCCCATCGTTTGATATATCCTACGTAGGTCTTGTTTCCACTGTTAAAATGTGAAAACCACACAGGGCGCGAATCTTGGCTTTTAATCGCATTTTAAATCTAGGTTAAAAATTGTCTATTTTATAAGCGTTTCATTGAGAGCAGTGCTTATCAATGCGCCAGCATGGGTCTCAAACGGGAGGTATTTTTCTCTGGAAAGGAAAATCGTGCACATATTTGCACATGGTAGCTAGCTCGCTGTAGCTAGCTAGGCTCATTGCTTTTGTGGGTTTTTTTTTACTGTCTGATAGCTCGCCGTAGCTATGGTCATTGCAACTTTGCAATCTTATTTTACTCGTTAGAATATTTTGTATTAAGCTATGTCCAATGTCACCGTGTATTAGGGTCTCTTAAAAAACGAGAACATGCTAGCTAGCTGGCCGTGGCTACGCTCATTGTGTAAAACGTTTGAATTACAATGTCTTAATATAGCGAATCTTGGCTTTTAAACGCATTTTTCGGTTTAAATCTAGGTTAGAAATGGTCTATTTTATAAGCGTTTCATTGAGAGCAGTGCTTTTCAATGGGCCAGCAGCCCCATGTGTCTCAAACTGGAGGTAAATATGCATTTTTCCCACCTCATCTGGAAAGTAAAGTAGAGCACATGTTTGCACATAGCTCGGTGCAGCCTCTAAGTTTTGCCCGTTTTAATTACAATGTGTTAATATACTTAAAAACAACATATGTGCTTGGATTCGGGACAAAAACCCCATCAATTGATATATCAAACGTTAGGTCTTGCATATTCTTCGAGAATCTTCCAATGTCATTTGTATTAAACGCAATGTGAAATGTATTCATGCTTTGTGGGTTTTTTGACTGTGGTAATTTTTTTATGTAAAACAGGCAACGTTGTCTTAATATCTTATTTTAATCGTTAGAATATTTTGTAT
>JAINUG010002145.1:10000-13348 GCA_029706075.1 Aldrovandia affinis
GATTGAGACAATCAGAGAACAAATTATGAAAATGACTCCAATATCTAGCACTCCAACTGCCGAGATAGCACAGGGCTATCAGGAGCAGGGTTGCGTAGAGACCCTTGAGTTTTTCACTCCCTTGGATCTGGACAAATTCAGTAAACTGGTTATGTCCTCCAAATCATCTACATGTCTGTTAGACCCCATACCAACAAAGCTTATTAAAGAGCTTTTGCCTGTGCTAGGCCAGCCCATGTTAGATATCATAAATACATCCCTATTATTGGGTTGCGTACCTAGGTCTTTAAAAGTAGCAGTAATCAAGCCTCTTCTAAAGAAACCAAATCTTGATCCTGTTAATCTGAAGAACTATAGGCCCATTTCAAATCTGCCCTTTCTGTCAAAAATTTTAGAGAAATCTGTAGCTCAACAATTAACTGCTTTCCTAAAAACGAATAATCTATATGAAACATTACAATCAGGTTTTAGACCAAACCATAGCACTGAGACAGCACTTATTAAAGTTGTAAATGACTTACTGTTAGCATTGGACACTGGTTGTGTTTCTATTCTAGTGCTCCTTGACATAAGTGCTGCTTTTGACACTATTGACCACCAGATTCTCCTTCATAGGCTAGAAAACCTGGTTGGTTTGCGTGGACGGGCACTCTCATGGTTTAAATCATACTTATTAGACCGGTTTCAATTTGTGCAATTAGATCAATAGTTCTCTGACTACTCTCAGGTTAAATATGGTATTCCACAAGGCTCAGTGCTGGGACCATTACTGTTCTCATTATACTTGCTACCACTCGGTAATGTTATTCGTAAACATGGTGTAAATTTCCATTGCTATGCCGATGATACACAGCTGTACATATCAATGAAACCAGGTGAAACACTTAAACTCACTCAATTAGAGGCTTGTATCTCTGATATAAAGAACTGGATGACAGTACATTTCCTGCTTTTAAATTCAGATAAAACAGAGATGATGGTTTTGGGCCCCAAAAATTAAGGAACAAGTTGGATCTGCAGTTAAATGCAGGTGATTGCATAGTTACATCAAGTATTATGGTTAAGAACCTTGGTTTTATTATTGATCAGGACCTTACATTTGACACTCATATTAAAAACACTTCCAGAGTAGCTTTCTTTCACCTAAGAAACATAGCTAAAATTCGGCACTTTCTGTCATTAGAGGATGCTAAAACCTTGATGCATGCTTTTGTTGCATCGAGGCTAGACTATTGTAATGCCTTATTATCCGCTCCTCTAGTAGCTCTCTAAAGAGTCTTCAACTAGTACAGAATACAGCGGCACGTATTTTGACTAGATCCAAAAAGTATGAGCACATTACTCCAGTGTTAGCATCACTACATTGGCTTCCTATTAAATATCGGGCTGATTATAAAGTACTGTTGCTAACTTTTAAAGCAGTAAACGGACTTGCACCTTTATATCTGACCCGAAATGATTGCCCCTATAAGCCGACACGACTGCTTCGTTCACAAGAAGCCGGCCATCTATTACTCCCTAGAATTTTGAAGAGCACAGCTGGTGGTAGAGCCTTCTCTTTAGAGCTCCTCTGTTGTGGAACGGTTTACCAAGGCATGTTAGGGATTTCGACACAGTTTCAATTTTTAAGTGTAGATTAAAAACATATCTTTTCAGCCTAGCTTACTGCCAAACATAGTCTAGGTGGAGAGATGGAGAAGGCCGTGCCTTAGTGTCTTATGGAGTGAGAAACTTTCCATACTGTCACCTCCTCAATGTGTTACCACCACTGTTATGCTGGTTATCCTTGATCAGGTGTGGATTGTTTGGAACTCTCACATGGCTGCGTGTTTTCTCTGTCCCTCTCCTAATAGGTATGCTGCCATAGCTTACACCTGTTGGGGCTAACTGTATATTTCCTATGCTTGTGCTCCCCTGCTCTTACATAGTGCTACTGGCTATAGCACTGCTTTTTCTGACTGCATGTTCTCTTCTCTGCCTCGGCCTCTGACTCGGGGGCACCTGCCCGAGCCCTAGATCCTGCGAGAAGTGTGAGCTGCCCCCATCAACCCTCACCCCCACGCCAACCCCAGTTCCTGGATCTGGACCCTCTCCGCGTGGTTTAGCCCCCCGCTGACTACCTAACTCAGACTAACCTTGGACTGACCATGACATGGTCTTTTGACATACCCTGTGCCGGCCAGAAGAGGATGGGCTCCTTTTTAGTCTGGTTCCTCCCAAGGTTTCTCCCTACCTAGGGAGTTTTTCCTGCCACTGTTGCCGTTAGGCTTGCTTTTGGGGGTCTAGGCCTGGGTTCCCCCTCTGTTAACGTTTTTTGTGACAATTCTGTTGTGAAAAGCGCTATACAAATAAACTTGATTTGATTTGATTTGAAGTACCATGTAGAACATGCCTGTTTGAGCAAACTAATGTCATATGTATTATGATTTTAATATTAAAGCGGCATTCCCAAATTTCAGTCCTAATCGATTTGGCCTAAATATGTATGTATCAGTAAGTGTCAAGTATTCGACAAGTCATGATGTTTTTTTATTTTATTTAAGATGTCAGGTACGTGTCTGTCGCTGACCACTTTCCACTGACACGACTTGACCTGTGGTGTAGAGACGGCGTAAGTATAATATGTTACACTCAAATGGCACGTGAAAAGAGTGTGATGTGCCTTTTTCTTGTCGATTATATGAAAAGTTAATTTCATGGCTCATGCCGGTTTATAACATTTCTGTTTTGTAAATTAATTTTGATGTCTGGCAGGTACACCTGAGTGATGATGCTGGGATGGAGATCCTTGCGCGTTTGGTGTGGGCTGCTGCTTCCCAGCAACTGGAGAGGGCGACTCGGGTTGCAACGGTGCAGAGGACTTCTCCCAGGACATCACCACCTGCCAGAAGGGTCTCTCCAAAAGTGGTTGTGATGGACGAGGTCGCTGTGCCACGTCCATCCAACCCTTTGAGTGGACGGTTGTTGGACGGACCACGGTGGTAATAGATTGCACCTGTAACGTTAAACAATTCACATACGATTGTTGATGTATGTTTTGGCAGTCACCGGGTCTCTATTTTCCCTATGGCGCCGGCCGGCGAGCCGTGGGCATACAATGCGAAATTCAGGACACGCGTGGACGTTTTGTCCAGGGACAAACCGCACGCTGGTGACGTCACAATGCATTTTGTTTGGCAGAGGCTACTGCGCCGTGGGCTTCGACTTATTCATTGGTTTTGTGTTTTTAGACAGCCCAGCCAGAGACGCCGCCACCAGCCCCTTCACCCTGGACCAAGAAGGATGCGATCACCCCCTCGCAGTCTCCAGCTCAGAAGGTATGGCCTACTTGCTAGCAATTATAATGGT
>JAINUG010002146.1:0-13337 GCA_029706075.1 Aldrovandia affinis
GTATGTGTGTGTGTGAGTGTGTATGTGTGAGTGTGCGAGTGTGTGTGTGTGAGAGTGTGTGTGTGAGTGTGTGTGAGTGTGTGAGTATGTGTGTGTGAGTGTGTATGTGTGAGTGTGTGAGTGTGCGAGAGTGTGTGTGTGTGTGAGTGTGTGAGAGAGAAAGTACAGTGCACTGGATAATTTTTCTTGTTCTTTGCAAATTTGCTGTTACTTCACTGGCCGCCGGCGATTGATCGCTAACGTTTCACACGCTACCTGGAGGGCCTCTCTCACTCTCTGCGACCGTCTCTTACGATTCACTTTTTTTTTTATACACAAAAAAAGGCAAACGCTGGCGTCTCTCGTGAAATATTGCCCGTGCGTTTGACCCTCTGAAAACACTTCTTCTGCAATAAACAGCATTTCTAAAAACATGCATAGTAGCGGGGTGGATAATAAATAAATTGTGCATTGCGAAGCATCAAAAGAACGAATCGAAAAGTGTGACCCTAAGCAAACACGGGAATTTATTTCATAAAAGGATTACAGCACTCAGGATGAATACTACTGCGGAGTCCCACGGGGACTAGCAGAGCCGTTTAAGGGGTTTTACCAGATTAGAACGGAGTTAATGAATCCCCTCCTGTCACAGAGTTTGTGTTGTAAATACAGAGGGTGTTATATTCTGAGTTTATGTTTCTGTCATTTTTGTACTTCGTGTATTTATTATCTGTCATGTCTCTTTATTCTGTTGTCAGCTTTGCGTTTCTCATTGTTCTGTCACGTTCTGCTCTCCCGTCTGTTATCGTTCCTGTTCCGTTTATTTCTAGATCCACTCCTTGTCTTGTCATGCACTTCGGTGTTTAGAATTTACGGGTTTCCTCCGCCTCGCTATTCTCTCGTTTTCTTCTTTCCTACTTTCGTGATCGCACTTTGTATATATTAGTTAGATGTGTACAGTACTAACTAACTAATCTACTAACGTTAGGGATTTAGATTTAGTTACTAACACTACTAATCACTAATTATCTCACGCTTCCTACTACCAGCATTTCTCTCTCTCATTATCCTATCCCTGCTTAGTTTTCCGTTCTCTCCTCATACGCACGCAACGTTTCTCCTTGCGTACCTCCTTTACTATGCACGTGTCTGCCTGTTCTCCCAGGTCGTTTATTGTCTATATGTTTGTATGGTTCAGTGTCCGTGTCTTACGTTTCCCTCTTGTTATGTAATTATCTCTTCCCTGTGTTCCAGCCTCTCTCTCCTCGTTGTCTCACCTGATTTCTATTATGTCTCCCTGTATATATGTTCAGTGTTTTCATTTCTCCGTGTCAGTACGTTGATTCTATTTCCCTGAGCCTACCTTTCCGAAGCCAGAGTAATTAGCATTTCCCGAGACTACCCTTTGATTACGACCCGAGCCTGCCCAGCGATTTTGTTCTTTTGCCCTTCTGATTCCTGAGTATCGACCTTTTGACTGCCCTATTACTACTCTCTCTGCCTCGCGATTTTGTACCTCTGATTCCCTGATTCTTGGTTGTGACCCCTGCCTGTGAATAAACAACTCTTTTGCCTAATCCTGATCTGCGTCTGGGTCCTTACCGCAGTCGTCACAGGACGTACTGACCAAGATGGACCCAGCAGATCCAGACCAGCTCCGCTTCGCCCTCGAGCAGCAAGGTGCCATGCTCGGACGGCACCAGGACCATCTGGAGCGTGTGACTGAACACCTGCAGTCTCTCACCTCCCGGTTTGGCTGAGCTTACCCTCACGCTGCGAGCTCCGGTCATTAACCCCGCACCCCAGCATGCCGCGGCGCCACTTCAACCCGAGCCTTCCTCCGCGCCGGTGCGCGAACCACGTCTGCCTCCTCCTGAGAGATACGCAGGTGAACCGGGAGGTTGCCGTGCGTCCTGACGCAGTGCCAGTTGATCTTCCAACTGCAGCCATCCACGTTTCCCAGCGAATTATCCCGGTCGCCACGTCATCACCCAACTGACCGGTCGTGCCAAGTCCTGGGCTACCACGCGTGGGAGGGCTCTCTTCCCTGCTGTCAGAGCTTTGACCGGTTTTCCGAGGAGATGAGGAGGGTCTTCGACCCGGTCTAAGCAGGGTCACGACGCGACTTGGGAGATGCTCTACCTACGCCAGGAGGGAGGGTCGGTGTCGGATTACTCCATTCGTTTCCAGACCTTGGCTAACGCCTGTGGCTGGGGAAGGAAGGCGCTGTACGACACCTTCATCTGTGGACTCTCCGAACATCTTAAGGACGAGATCTTGACTCGTGACCTGCCAGAGTCCTTCAATGACCTTGTCAGCCTTGCCATCCGCGTGGACTCCCGGCTTCAGGAGCGTCGTCGCTGGCGTAGTTCCGGAGGTTTTCCCGGGTCTGGGAGGACCGGGGTCAGGTCACCGATCGGTGCCTACAACCACCCTAGAGCAGCTCCATCTACTACCCCGGAGCCTGAACCCATGCAGCTGGATCGGACCCGCCTTTCTCGTCAGGAGCGTGACCGCAGGATGGCTACCAGATCCTGTCTTTACTGCGGTGAGTCTGGGCATTTCATTTCCGGCTGTCCAGTAAAAGCCAACACCCACTAGTTAAGAGAGGAGCACTAGTGGGTGTCATTCCAATCGAACGCTCCTCTAAACAACGGACCTGCCTGCCGGTGACCATCGAGTGGGAGGGTCAGAGGCGAGAGACCACCGCGCTCATTGACTCGGGGGCTGAGGAGAGTTTCCTGGATGCCGGTGCGGTCGCGAAGTGGGGGATTCCAGTTTCCAGTCTGTCTCACCCCCTCATTGCCAACACACTCAACGGTCAGAGACTGGCCCAAGTTACCCAGATCAGTTCCCCTCTTACGTTGCGTACTTCCGGCAACCATCAGGAGAGGATAAGGTTGCACATTATTGACTCCCCTCACTCACCTATTGTCCTTGGCCACCCGTGGCTGGTGAAGCATAATCCGTCTGTGGAATGGAGCAGTCACAGGATTGTGGGTTGGAGCCCACAATGCCTTTCCCAATGCCTGCAGCAAGCCCATTCATCTGTTCCGAGTCCCCTGTCTTCTGTCCCGAGTCCCCTTTCTTCCGAGATGAGTCTTGACCTGTCGGTCTTTCCTTCCGAGTACCTGGACCTCAAGGAGGTCTTCTCCAAGTCCCGAGCCACCTGCCTGCCCCCCCACCGTCCCTATGATTGCGCCATTGAGCTCCTGTCTGGCGCTACCCCCTCCTAGGGGCGTCTTTTCTCCTTGTCCCGTCCCGAGACGGAGGCCATGAACACTTACCTTCAGGAGTCCTTGACCGCTGGCATCATTCGGCCATCCTCATCACCCGCTGGAGCGGGGTTCTTCTTCGTGGGGAAGAAGGACGGTTCTCTTCGTCCCTGTATTGACTACCGTTCGCTCAACGACATCACCGTCAAGAATCGCTACCCTCTCCCCCTCATGACGTCCGCATTTGAACAACTTCAGGGAGCTACCGTCTTCACGAAGTTGGACCTGCGCAACGCCTACCACCTGGTGCGCATTCGTGAGGGGGATGAGTGGAAGACGGCGTTCAATACTCCGACAGGTCACTGGGAGTACCTGGTAATGCCCTTTGGGTTAACCAATGCCCCTGCCGTTTTCAGGCGTTGATCAACGATGTCCTCAGGGATTTCATTAATCAGTTTTGTTTTGTCTACCTGGACGATATCCTTATTTTTCCAAAACTATGGAGGAACATGTCACCCAGGTCCGCAGAGTTCTACAGCGTCTCCTTGAGAACAGGCTCTATGTGAAGCCAGATAAATGTGACTTCCATTGTCACACCACCACCTTCCTGGGCTTCGTCATCTCGGCGGGAGCATCCAAATGGATCCACGCAAAATCAAGGCTGTCTTGGACTGGCCCCAGCCAGAGTCCCGGAAGGAATTACAGCGCTTTTTGGGCTTCGCCAACTTCTACAGAAGGTTCATCAGGAACTACAGCACCATTGCTGCTCCACTCACCGCCCTCACCTCCATCAAGATCCGGTTTCACTGGAATCCTCAAGCTGAACTAGCTTTCCGGTCACTTAAACAACGCTTCACTTCAGACCCCATTCTCATTCACCCTGATCCCACCGCCCAGTTTATCGTCGAGGTCGACGCTTCCAACATTGGGGCAGGTGCCATCCTTTCCCAACGCTCCGCCAAGGACAGGAAGGTTCATCCCTGCGCCTTCTATTCCCATCGCCTCAGCCCTACGAGCAGAACTACGACATTGGCAACAGGGAACTGCTCGCAGTCAAGCTCGCCTTGGAGGAGTGGAGGCACTGGCTGGAGGGGCTGAAGTTCCTTTTCTGGTCTGGACAGACCACAAGAACCTGGAGTACCTGCAGACTGCCAAGAGACTCAATTCCCGCCAGGCTCGTTGGTCGCTCTTCTTTTCGAGATTCAATTTTGTTCTCTCTTATCGACCTGGATCCAAAAATACTAAGCCTGATGCCCTTTCTCGCCGTTTCGAACCCATATCCAGGGTTTCCGTTCGGACACCATCCTGCCTCAATGCGCTATCAACAGCGTTCAACTTCGCATTGAGGCAACAGTGCGCTCCGCCTTGGAGGGTGAGGCCGGCCCCAGTCGCTGTCCCTCGAACCGCCTCTTCGTGCCTAGTTCTGTCCGATCCCAGGTGCTTCAGTGGGGTCACTCCTCTCGCCTGTCATGTCACCCTGGCATAAACAGGACTATGTCTTTTATCCAGAGACGTTTTTGGTGGCCTGCCATGGTCAGGACGTTAGGAGTTTTATTTCTGCCTGCTCTGTCTGTGCCCAGAATAAGGTTTCCCATCAGCATCCCTCTGGTTTGTTACAGCCCCTACCCATCCCTCACCGCCCTTGGTCCCACATAGCTTTGGATTTTGTTACGGGTTTACCCTCCTCCAACAGCAACACCACCATTATGACGGTTATTGATCGTTTTTCTAAGGCTGTTCATTTTGTCCCCTTACCCAAGCTTCCCTCCACCAAGGAGACAGCCACCCTCATTATCCAACACGTTTTTCGTTTACATGGCATCCCCAGTAATATTGTTTCTGACAGAGGTCCCCAGTTTATCGCCAGGTTTTGGAAGGCTTTTTGTTTACTCCTTGGTTCTTCCGTCAGTCTTTCCTCAGGTTTCCATCCCCAATCTAATGGCCGGACAGAGCGGGCTAATCAGGTTATTGAAACCGTTCTGCGGTGCTTGTGCTCTCGGAACCCGTCCTCTTGGAGCCAACATCTTCCCTGGGCAGAGTATGCCATCAACTCCCAAACCTCTTCCTCATCCCGTATGTCCCCCTTTGAATGCTGCCTTGGTTACCAACCACCCTTATTCCCTAGCCAGGAGAGGGAGGTGGGTGTCCCCTCTGCCGAGGCGTTCATCCGTAGATGCCGACGTACCTGGAACCTCACACGTCGCAACCTCCTCCGAGCCAGCGCCCGCATGAAGGAGACGGCGGACAAGGGACGCTCCAAGGCTCCCCGTTACCGGGTTGGGCAGCGGGTCTGGTTGACCACCAGGGACATTCCCCTCAGAATGGACCACCGCAAACTCGCACCCGTTTTACTGGTCCCTTCCCCATTTCCAGAATTATCAGTCCCACTGCTGTTGTTTTGAAGTTACCCCACACCATGCGTCGTATTCACCCCACCTTCCATGTTTCCCGCCTCAAGCCCCTTGTAACCCACCCTTTGTGTCCCGCCCCTGAGCCACCCCCACCCCCCCGCCTTATTGATGGTGGAGATGCCTACACGGTCCGTAAGATTTTGGACGTTCGCCGCAGGGGCCGTGGTCGCCAATACCTGGTGGACTGGGAGGGCTACGGTCCCGAGGAACGTATCTGGGTCCCATCCCGGTTCATATTGGACAAATCCCTTATCAGAGACTTTGATTGTTCCCGAGCTGTCTAATATTTTGCCATGTGTTTTACCCTGCCTGTCTGAGATTCTGCCCCGTGCCTTTACCCTGCCTGTCTGAGATTCTGCCCCGTGCCTTTACCCTGCCTGTCTGAGATTCTGCCATGTGTTTTGACCCTGCCTGTCTGAGATTCTATCCCGTGCCTTTACCTGCCTGTCTGAGATTCTGCCCCGTGCCTTTACCTGCCTGTCTGAGATCCTGCCTTGTGTTTTTGACCCTGCCTGTTCTGAGATCCCGCCACGTGCTTTGCCCCCGTTCTGCCTGGCTTTCCCTGCGTCTTGTTTGTTTATCTGTTTTTGTTGTTCCTCCAGTATTAGAGTAATAAATTATTGTTTTGCTTATATTACTGCCTCCTCCGTGTTCTTTAACTTGCCTACGCCCCCTGTAAGGTCCGCGAGTGTCGCCCAACCCCTGGGGACACCACACCCAAAGTACAGTCACTGTTGCAGTTAAACAGTGTGGCAGCACACCAGTTACACAGGAGCACAATGTGGCAGCACACCAGTTACACAGGAGCACAATGTGGCAGAACACCAGGTACACAGGAGCACAATGTGGCAGCACACCAGTTACACAGGAGCACAATGTGGCAGCACACCAGGTACACAGGAGCACAATGTGGCAGAACACCAGTTACACAGGAGCACAATGTGGCAGCACACCAGTTACACAGGAGCACAATGTGGCAGCACACCAGGTACACAGGAGCACAATGTGGCAGAACACCAGTTACACAGGAGCACAATGTGGCAGCACACCAGTTACACAGGAGCACAATGTGGCAGCACACCAGTTACACAGGAGCACAATGTGGCAGAACACCAGTTACACAGGAGCACAATGTGGCAGCACACCAGTTACACAGGAGCACAATGTGGCAGAACACCATGTTTTTCTCTTTATACCCTTCCCACTATCTATAGCACAAATGTTGATTGAATCAAGGTGTGTGTATAACATTTGAGGACAAGTGCAGCTCTGTCTCCACCTCTTTGGTGTCCTCTCTGGATGTCCAGAATCAATGGACAGACTAGAATAGTCTTTATTTTGTCTTTATTCACATATAAATATCTGTCACTATTGAAAGACTGTCAGCCAAGGCCGGATAACTCAACATTGTCCACTATCATGTTCTCTCTTTCTGTCTCCCTCTGTCCCATGAAAATTAACTTTCCTCATGGAAATGGAAAAACAAACCAGAACAAACAAATGCCTGTATTAAATCAACATATGAGGCGACTCAGATTTTCCTCTTGCATGTGGGGGGGTTATTTGGTTGCTTATTTACATGTTGCCAAAGTAACACCTGGAGGCTGAGAGAGAGAAGCTGATGGGAGGGGGGCAGGCAGGGAGGAAGGGGGAGGCAGGAGCACAATGTGGCAGCACACCAGTTACACAGGAGCACAATGTGGCAGCACACCAGTTACACAGGAGCACAATGTGGCAGCACACCAGTTACACAGGAGCACAATGTGGCAGCACACCAGTTACACAGGAGCACAATGTGGATGACAATGAGCTCAACCCGGATGGCTACCCATCATCTGAAGCTCGCCCTGGAATAGAAGGTATCGATTGTACTGTTGCTGTACTGGTCTCTTGCTCTAGCTGTGATTATTCTTTTAGCCATTTTAAATGCACTCATTGTAAGTCGCTCTGGATAAGAGCATCTGCTAAATGCCTAAAAGCAATTACATGCCTGGACTACTGCAATGCCTTACTGCAACACCTTCTCTGGCCAGCTGCCCCGTCTCCCCATACACCTCCACTCAAAGCCTCTTCTCTGCCCCTGTCCCTAGATGGTGGAATGACCTTTCCCACTTGGTCAGGACATCTTCCACAAAAGACTGAAAACTCACCTTTTCAGACTTCACCTCAATCTATATAAAAAAACCTTTCTCCTTTCTCTTCCCTTTGTATGACAGGTTTTGTGTCACAAACTTCAGCAGTGTCAATGATCAGACTGTGACTTACTGTCCGATAGATCTAGCAATGATCTCTAACCATTTTAATGCACTCCTTGTAAGTTGCTTTGGATAAAAGCATCTGCCAAATAACTAAACTGTAAATTATGAATGCACAATATGGCAAAATGGCAGACAGACAGGAGTACAATGTGACAACACCAAAATCACAATAATGTAAAAACAGAAGCTTTTAAAAGAATATATGTCACTGATAAAGTGAGTTTCTCAAAGAACCATGTGTGCCTGTGTGTTTTATAATCATTCATATCACCCTGCATCTTGCCTGTCATGCCAATGTTGCAGACACAAAAAAATAAACAAATGATGTTGAGTCAAATCGATCAGTCCAGGAAACGGGTATATATATCAGAGCCTGTTAGAGAGAGAGTGACACACTAAGAGACACAGAGAGGCTAACATAGAGAAACTTTACTACAGGTAAGAGTTTACAATGTCTTGGTTTGGCAATGTTTTATCTCATTACGAAGGGTCAGTGGTGGTCCGTCAGGGCCTTCAAGGTATTCTCTGAATACCCTGGTAGATTAGAGAAGTCAATGCAATTTTAATAATAAAAATAGTTATGATTATTGTAAACAATATTCCTTATATAAATTATTTTTTCTATTTCTATTGCTATTTCACTAGATTTTTGAACTGTTTGACTAAACTATGCCTCCCTCTGGTGGATGATGGTAATTATAGCAGTTACAGCGATCTCATTCAGCCCAGGGGATTCTCTGACCATAGTAGAAGACCCTTGCTGTACAGTATAATGCAGAGTGACAATAAAACCAACCAATCAAAATGCGTTATATGGTGGGCGGGAATGCCGCGGGGTATTCAGGATGTTCTATGGAAGGTCCTGTGATATTAGCCAATTATAAACGTTAGCCCATTAAACGTGATGTTTCGTCAGCAAGGGTTAGCTAATTTGGAAAATGGCAACTGGTGGCGGAGATATCGAGATAGAGATCGATCTGGTTAGTGACTTGTTAGCGTGCCATTTAGTCAACGAAATTTCACTGAAAAAGTGAAATAGTTGACAGGGGTCGACCGAAACCAAAGCTTGGACTTCAGCAGCCAGGCAAAGGCTGCACAAGACACTTTAGTGAGGCAAATTATAGCCGCTACAAATGGCTAACAGCTAGCGCACAGTTGAACAGGTTCTTTTGCTGGGACTGTTTGCTATTCAATTCAGACAAGGGGCCATGGAATAGCACTGGCTACAGCAACTTGAGCTCTCTCACCAAAGCTGCAAATGAGCATCAGGAATCTGAATGGCACATCATTGCTGCTGTTCATTTGAGCAATGCCACTCAGATGTCATTCGTCTAAAAGGTACGTGAATGACAGTGGTCTGAAAGAACGGTTTTGAAATTTGAGTATGTCACAGAAAACAAACGTGCACAGTACATTGCACCACGTATTATAGATTTTTTAGATAGCTACGAATGCAAGTCAAAAGTAGTTGCTCAGTGCTATGACGGTGCTGCCGTTATGGCTTCGGGAATAAGTTCGAGTTCAAGCACGAATTAAAGAATCAGTTCCACAGGCACTGTTTGTGCATTGTTATGCACACACCTTGAATCTTGTATTGTCTCAGGGAGCAGCAAAAATCAAGGAGGGCAAAATCTATTTCGCTCACATTAGTGGATTGGCGGCTTTTTTCGTTCACCGAAGCGTACAAAATTATTAGACGATTTATGTGCTCTGTTATGCTCTATAATTGACAGTATGACACTAATTTCAGTTGTGGATGTAGGCCTAATTGTAAAATAAATATGCCTGTTGTGTGATCGCATGGCTTGCCGTTGGTAGTGTTGAGTTGGCTATTTAAGTAGCTAGCTGATGCGCCGGATTTTTTTTTTTTTGGGGGCGCTGCTATTGAAGGTCCATTGTGAGAGGGCACGGTCCGCCACTGCTAAGGGTAAGTAAAACTTGTAATGTAATTTTGATGTCTATCATTGAAATGTACTCTGAATCCAGCTATGGTCTATTATGAATTATTCTTAAATGATAGGTTCCCTTCCTGAATAATTATTTATCCCACAGGAACAATCAAGACTCTGACTGACATGCATATGTTAAAGTATTAAATAGATGAGTAAAAAAATATATAAATTTTTCTATGTCTGTATTTGTGTGCCTGTAGGCTGACAATCTGCAGTAATGGAGCAGCGTGCGGTTATAGTCCTGCTGATCTCAGGTCAGTTGTCACCCTTGAAAGTACAGTGACATTGTGTGTGTATATCTCCATATATATCAAACTTCATACACAGTATCCACATCACTTCTTGAGTACACTAATAATAATAGACTGTATATAATATACGCCATTTAGCAAACGCTTTTATCCAAAGCGACGTACAGTAGTGAGTGCATACATTTTTCAGTACATGTGGTCCCAGTGGGAATTCAACCCACAACCTAAGCATTGCCAATGCCATGCTCTACCTACTGAGCCACACAGAACCACTCTCTACCTACTGAGCCACACAGAACCACATACTTTTGCATAGTACTTAGTTAAGTATTACAACAGCAGGATAGGTACAACAAGACGTGAACAGGCACACCAATACAAGGTGGTGTTTGCGTCAGGGATGGCACAGACTTGTTTATTATGCAGTGAATGTGTGAAATGCGAATGGCACCAGTCAACGTGTAATAAGTGCAGAGTCGCTTGCTGATCTCCCTGAAAGCTATGAGCTAGAATTGAGTAAACACAAAACTCACTCAGTAAACAATTTTGGCAAAACTCCTCAAAATTACACACTGCACTCAAAACTATGTGAACTCTTTTAAAAATTATGCACACATGCATCAAATGAATACTCTACTGAGGACTACTTACACACTGGTGTGATAAATGAAACATTGCTATGAATATCAAAACATTTCATTAATGCATTTGCAGTGTTATAAACTTACAACGTATGTGCAGCCAAAAAGTACAGTACCAAAAAATACAGTACCAAAAAATCTGTTTTTCCAAATTACAGTTTTGTAAATTTCAGCAAATAGCATAGGGAAACACAGGACATGAGAATACAATAGATCTGTAGAGAAAAACACTTGTCTAGTCTCATCTCTGTCAAGCCAGGCTAATCATTGACGACAACGTCTAATTGAAATACTAGGATGTTGTCATCAGTGATTTTCCTCAGTCGAATGGCATTGTTTTATAGCACCATATTGTCTCTTGCTCTACTCTGCAATGAAGAGACATTGTCTTCCACCACAAGCTGGTCGTCTTTCAATTCTGAAAAATAAGTTGTTACAGTATACTATATTGACAAAATACGAATAGCCTACAACTCCCAATTTCATACATGATACATATTGGTACTGTGGTTCACTTGCAGTAGGTTACTGTGGCTCACTTGCAGTAATTTACTGTGGTTCACCTGCAGTAGTTTACTGTGGTTCACCTGCAGTAGTTTACTGTGGTTCACTTGCAGTAGGTTACTGTGGTTCACCTGCAGTAGTTTACTGTGGTTCACTTGCAGTAATTTACTGTGGTTCACCTGCAGTAGTTTACTGTGGTTCACCTGCAGTAGTTTACTGTGGTTCACTTGCAGTAGGGTACTGTGGTTCACCTGCAGTAGTTTACTGTGGTTCACTTGCAGTAGTTTACTGTGGTTCACCTGCAGTAGTTTACTGTGGCTCACCTGCAGTAGTTTACTGTGGTTCACTTGCAGTAGTTTACTGTGGTTCACTTGCAGTAGGTTACTGTGGCTCACTTGCAGTAGGGTACTGTGGTTCACCTGCAGTAGTTTACTGTGGTTCACTTGCAGTAGGGTACTGTGGTTCACCTGCAGTAGTTTACTGTGGTTCACTTGCAGTAGGGTACTGTGGTTCACCTGCAGTAGTTTACTGTGGTTCACTTGCAGTAGGGTACTGTGGTTCACCTGCAGTAGTTTACTGTGGTTCACTTGCAGTAGTTTACTGTGGTTCACTTGCAGTAGTTTACTGTGGTTCACTTGCAGTAGTTTACCATATTCTAGAGCAATCACTGAGTACTGTATTGTACTGTAGTACTAAATAAAAAAATAGTAAATTAAAAAGTTGAGATTACTCCAATGCTTACTTACCTATTCTCATTTGTGATGGTCTGGATCACAAACGCAACAGGAAGTGGCTCAGTTTTGGCTGCATTAATTTCATGTGTTAGGGAGCTCACCTGTGGCCCATTTATCTGTGCCAAACCTCTGATCACTGATTGGACAATTCAGAAAAGTAGTGTTTGTACCTGTGAAGACTTAAGTGTGGTCAATTGTTAAAGATAAATAATTGTGTTTAGGTTTTTGCACAAAGGTAATTTGGCAATGCAAGTTGTGTGAGGACAATCAAAATGTGCTTATAGTTTTGCAGGACATATTTTTTTATTGATTCATAGGCTTTAGGTTTTGATAACTGGGTCCATGGTACCAGTTTTTGTGTGTAAACAATTGAGAAAAACTGTAATACATGTGTGTGCTGTCATCTTAATACATGTGTGTGCTGTCATCTTAATACACGTGTGTGCTGTCATCTTAATGGTTTGGTTTAGAAAGGCGTGACATCATAACTACCTTTTCCTCCTGATTGGGGAGTCCTCCTTGATTGCGGTCTCCTCCCTTTGCAGTTCATGCCCACGTCCACGTTAACAGACAAAGTGCTGGGGTGGCGGATAGCGTAGTGGTCTAATGCACTGTATCTTGGCTGGTCCGATATAGGATCTAAGTACGGTCATATTTAAACACATATGAATATAGGATCTAAGTATGGTCATATGTAAAAATGTATGAATATAGGATCTAAGTATGGTCATATTTAAACATGTGTGAATATAGGATCTAAGTATGGTCATATTTAAACACATATGAATATAGGATCTAAGTATGGTCATATGTAAAAATGTATGAATATAGGATCTAAGTATGGTCATATTTAAACATTAATTAATATAGGATCTAAACCCCATGCCTTATAAATATGTGTGTATATATTATAGGGGCACTGTAGCTCTCAGATGCTAATGGTTATTTTGGGGGGTATGATTTCTCAGCTGGTCAAATGGGCTGGAATTTCCTATATCCCATCTATGTGCAATAGAGAATCTATTTTCCTCAAGTTTCAGTCGCGACTCTATAGCTAACTTGCAAGCTAGCTACTATGACTGGTGACGAACCGTGATAAATTGCAATTGCAGCGGGGGAACGAATTCCAGAGTAAATGTTTTACAATTAAAGATATACCACCAACTCGGTTATCACTGTGGGGGGAAATGTTTATGGTATGATAATCATAAATTCTGATACCGTGGCATACCGTCAAACCAGTATACTGTGACATCCCTAACTAACAGAGTAGCATCTTGGCTAATGTAACATAGTGTTTCAATCCTTTTCCACACACCACACTGACCTGTCGAGTGCTGAGCCATGAAGCCATGTACTGAAATATACATACATGTGTCTGTGAGTGTCTAG
>JAINUG010002147.1:0-13322 GCA_029706075.1 Aldrovandia affinis
GTAGTTTTTCATTTGACATTTGTGTTGAGCAGTGGCAAGAAATCCCAATTAAATCCATTATGATTCCATGAAGTAATAAAATAAAATGTGAAAAAAAGCCAAAGGGGGTGAATGCTTTTTATACCCACTGTGTGTGTTTATTTTTAAGGGTTTGTTTAGCTGCTGTCTTGCAGAAGAGGGTTTTATTTGTGCGTGATGCTCAGTGGTATCAGGGTTGTGTTCTTGGCGGGTGCTGGCGGTGCAGATATTGTGTAACTCTGCTCAGCACCCACACGCATCACTTTAGAGAATTCGGCTCCGTCTCTGTCAGGCACTGACAGCACAGCCAACCGGATGCAATTTGCTGAATATGCTGTACCCCGTACGCAACACAGACCTTCAGAAAGCCTCACACGCAACACAGACCTTCAGAGAGCCTCACACGCAACACAGACCTTCAGAGAGCTTCACACGCAACACAGACCTTCAGAGAGCTTCAGAGAGCCTCACACGCAACACAGACCTTCAGAGAGCCCCACACGCAACACAGACCTTCAGAGAGCCTCACACGCAGCACAGACCTTCAGAGAGCCTCACACGCAACACAGACCTTCAGAGAGCCTCACACGCAACACAGACCTTCAGAGAGCCTCACACGCAACACAGACCTTCAGAGAGCCTCACACGCAACACAGACCTTCAGAGAGCCTCACACGCAACACAGACCTTCAGCATCGACTTAACTTGTTGCATTCATTTATACATTATATTCATAATGTATACATTTATTATCTAAGCCGCTTATTCCTGGTCAGGGTCATGTGGGGGGCTGGAGTCTATCCCAGCATGCATTGGGGCAGAAAGCAGTTATACATCCTGGACAGGCCGCCAATCCATCGCAGGGCACTACACACACCATTCACTCACACACTCATACCTACAGGGCAATTTAGACTCTCCAATTAGCATGTCTTTGGACTGTGGGAGGAAACACACGTGGACACGGGGAGAACATGCAAACTCCAAATCAAATCAAATCAAATCAAATGTATTTGTATAGCACTTTTCACAAATGCATTGTCACAAAACGCTTAACAGAAGGGAGCCCAGGCCTAGACCTCTCCAAAAGCAAGCCTAAAGGCGACAGTGGCGAGGAAAAACTCCCTTGGTTGGGAGAAACCTTGGGAGGAACGGGGGGGCTAAACCACGTGAAGGGGGTCCAGATCCAGGGACTGGGGTAGGCGTGGGAGTTGAGGGTTGATGGGGGCGGCTCACACTTCTCTCAGGATCTAGGGTTCATTCGTTCATACCTGTGACAGGATGAACGAAAACAGTATGAACACCTTCTCGGTTAATGTGCCTATTTCAACTTTGAATGTTTTTAGATAAAGGGAAGGGGTGTCTTGCTCCATTCATGAACAGAATGCAATGATTCCTGGACAGGGTCTTGGTGGTCTTGTGTTCATGCTTCCATTCCTTAATACTCTTTTCAGTGACGGGCTTACAGGCCAGAAACTGTTCGTTTTAAAAGGTTAGACAGCGCCCCTAATGTTTTAAAACATACATTGTGATTCAGGGCTTTGCACTGGGCTAAGTGCTTCAGTGTAGCTCACATGGCTGAGACTTTGGTGTACTGTTCCTTTAACCACTGGATATTACGAAGGGTTTTATGGTTAAAGATTGTTTTTAATGGGGCGATACATGACATTGACATAAAGATGGGAAATTACAGAACATAGACATGGATGGGCAGTCTGAGGGGAGAGGATTGTGTGTGTGTGTGTGTGATGACATGCTGGTCATCATTACAGTGTGAAGAGATTTGACATAGAAGCATCTTTAACAGCCACGCTTACGGGAGATTCTGGAGCGGCGCCTGAGACAGCTTTTTCCACCACCATCAACTAAACACCAAATGGTGGAATTCCTAGTGGAATAATGCTGTTGCATCCCTCCAATACAGTTCCAGAAATGATCTATTCCAAGGAGTATTGAAGCTGTTGGAGCCGGTGGCTCGTGGTGACCCAACACCTCATTAAGACACTTTATGTTCATGTTTACTTTATTTTAGCTGTTTCCTGTATGATGATGCGGCCTACCTCATATGA
Organism: Aldrovandia affinis; assembly: GCA_029706075.1. Classification (NCBI taxonomy): domain Eukaryota; kingdom Metazoa; phylum Chordata; class Actinopteri; order Notacanthiformes; family Halosauridae; genus Aldrovandia; species Aldrovandia affinis. Next base: position 2,088 of record JAINUG010002147.1, read on the forward strand.
TTTTCTTCTTCAGTATTTGATGTCCCTTTGAAACAATCGAGGTCTCAAAACCAGCAGAGAGCTCGCTCGCTCGCTGGCTCGCTGAAATGACGAACGGACAGACAGACATGGCCCATGTGAGGAATGAAAACACGCTGTTGCTCCAAACCAGGTGGGCCTCATAAATTCTTCTTTAGGGACCTGTGCACAAATGTCCTCTCCCAATCGGTATCCATCACCTCCTGCAGTTAACACGATGGCAGCCTAGAACAGCGCATGGTAACATTACTGCTGTGGCTCATTCTCTTATTATTTAAGATAAGCAGGTGGTGTTTTTAGCAGGCCATCAGTGCTCAAGCCATGTGCTGAGGGAGGTTTGTGTCACGGTTCCTGTCAGGACTGCATTAGTCATAAAGAGTCCCCTGGGCCGGGCTCATAAATTCTGCGCAGCGTCGTTTGTGCTCCTCGCGAAGGGGGATTAGTGCCATGCAGCCACACACATACAGCACTATGCAAAACCTGTTCCTGCCGGACAATGTTAAATTACACAGGAACATTAAAGCTTTTAATAACAATAATAAGCACATATGATCCCAATGGGAATCGAACCCACAACCTAAGCATTGTCAGCACCATGCTCTACCTACTGAGACACACAGAACCACGCTCTACCTACTGAGACACACAGAACTACGCTCTACCTACTGAACAACACAGAACCACGCTCTACCTACTGAGCCACACAGAACCACGCTCTACCTACTGAGCCACACAGAACCATGCTCTACCTACTGAGACACACAGAACCACGCTCTACCTACTGAGCAACACAGAACCACGCTCTACCTACTGAGACACACAGAACTACGCTCTACCTACTGAGCCACACAGAACCACGCTCTACCTATACACCATAGGTAGACCTCAGACTAAATGATAGCCTTTAAACTCAACTTTGTAAATCGGTATGCAATTTTGCGAGTAAAATATGAATTATTCAGTATTATTCTACTGCAAAGTACAATAAAAGCACTATCAAACTAATTAATTTATATAATCAAACAAATATACTTATGTGATGGCAAAGAAGTTACTCTTATAGATGCCACAGCTTCCATCAAAATGAGAGCAGGCCGACTCTTTCTCTTGTCAAAATCTGCGGCCAGCTGGTTATCTAAAATATTCCATTGCGTCTGTTTCTTACATATTTATGCTTCCAGAGGTTGTGAAAGTGATAAAAACAGAATTCAGAAGCTCCCCAGGGCCAAGTGGACAGACTTTAATTTAGGGGGAGCTTTCTTGGAAACACTCTTGTTTGAATTGCACTCAGATTACGGTTTATAGAAGGAAAGTCAATGTAATCTTGTAAAATGTTTTCTGGCAAACTTTTGGTGTTTTACCCAAGACCCCCATCTTGCAGGACATAAATCACATGTGGAATTGGACAGGAACGCAAAATTCTCTCTTTTAATTTTTCTAAGATGCATTTGATTTGCTGAAACAGCTCTATAAATGATTTGCTCCTCCCTTGTTGGGGGGGTGGGGGGTTGTCAGATTGTTAATTGATTCAATTGATTCTGAACTGATGCACAAATTTGGGGACAAGAAGGGAGCTGAACACTGTGCCCCACGTCAGCTGCCCTCGGTTTGAGCAGCACAAGCTTGTGTGATGAACATCTCTGATATTTCCCTGCTTTTCACCCCAATTAGGAAGCCAATTATACCCTCTATTTATTTTAGATTAACCCCCCCCACCAACTCACCGCCCATCTCTACGGGGAAAGCTACTCTCCGAGGCCGACGATGATCTCCTCCTTCGAGACGGAACTCACCAACCCCCTTTCTGGAGACTCCCTTACGTGCTTCACAGTGAGTTTGTGCCGACCACCCTCCCCCCTCCCTCAGGAGCAGACAGCCAAATGCCGCCCCCGATCGGGGCTGACAGCCAGGGCCAGTTTGGCAGAGACGGGTTTGGAACTGCGTCCCTGATAGGCAGCTCACACTCGTACAGGACCAGCCAAATACGGGTGCGTTAGACCGCTACGCTATCCGCCAGCCCGTGTAGTGAACATTTCTGTATTAAAATAGATGTACATGGGACAGGGTGCCAGCGGGGGCAGTACGGTAGTGATGGAGGACACGCCTCTCACCTGGTGACCTCCCGATCAGCACTGGACCGGTCTGGGCCGGTTAGAGTTAGGGTCTGTGACACAGTCCTGGGCGGGGCTCAGTGCCGGCCGTAGTGATTAGCTCAGTGCTGGGCGGGGCTCAGTGCCGGCCGTAGTGATTAGCTCAGTGCTGGGCGGGGCTCAGTGACGGCCGTAGTGATTGGCTCAGTGCTGGGCGGGGCTCAGTGACGGCCGTAGTGATTGGCTCAGTGCTGGGCGGGGCTCAGTCCTGGGCGGGGCTCAGTGCCGGCCGTAGTGATTGGCTCAGTGCTGGGCGGGGCTCAGTGCCGGGTGTGGTGATTGGATAAGATTGGATACAATTCAGACACTGAAAGACTTTTAAACCCCCGAGCAAAGACAACAAAGACGAGCAAACGACTCCAACATCAAATTTCAAACACAAACACGTATGTTTCCTCTGTTGTAACATCACACACACACACCCACACCCACACACACACACACACACTCATACACACACACACAATCACACACACACACACATACACACAAACACACACACACTCACACACCCACACCCACACACACACACACACACACACTCATACACACACACACAATCACACACACTCACACATACACACAAACACACACACTCACACACATACACACACACACACACACACACTCATACACACACACACAATCACACACACTCACACATACACACAAACACACACACTCACACATACACACACACACACACACACACACACACACACACACACACACACACACTCATGCACACACTCATACACACACACACACACACACACTCACACACTTACACACTCACTCACACTCACACACACTCACACAAACACACACACACTAACACATTGTGGCAGCCGGATGGGCTGCACTAGGAAATGGCTGCCTGGCCTACAACACATGGCAGCCATTTTCACTACATTTCCCAGCATGCCACCGCAACACCTGAACGAAGTCAGGCATGGGGAGCAAACGACCAGCTGAAGGCCATTGCAAGGCCTATTTAAAGGACTCGATCCCATTGTTCTTGGAGAGGAGTAGGAACGTGGTTGTGAGGAGTTGGTGAGTGAGAGAGAGAAAAAATAACTGTGAAGTCTATTGACCAGCCAGTATTTTTAGTATTTTGGAGAGAGTTTTTTTGAGAGAGTTTTTGAGAGAGAGAGAGTTTTTGAAAGAGAGTGTTGGGGAATTGTTTGTTGGAAATTGGATTGGATTGATTGGGATTGGATTACGGACTGGACAACGGAACTTGGACCTGGATTGCGGATTTGGAACGGACATCGACAAAGAGACAAGAATTGTGGACTTTGTGTTCGTATTCCCCAAAAGACCCCACCCTGCGTTTTGTGTTGTTTGTTTAATAAATCATAATTTCTGCTGATATTACTGCCTCCTCAGTGTTCTTACACTTGCCTACGCCCTCTGAAAGGTCAGTGAGTGTCGCCCAACCCTTGGGGACGCCACATATGGTGGAGAATGCGGGCAGAGGGCAGCACAGATAGGCAAGAGGAGGTAGTGCAGCAGGGGTTTTGTTTGGTTTGTGCAACAGACTCCACGATGGAAGAGATGCAGAGACTGAAGAGACGGGCAGCCATGGTGGAGGACCGATGGCGTGTCACCCTCCGTGAGGTCCAACAGCTGAAGCAGAGTGCCCAGCTTGAGCTGTGCAAGGCAAAGTTGGAGGTGAGCACCTCAGAGGAGCGCCACCTGATGGCAATGATGAAGTTGCGAGAGGAGCACCACATGGACTCCTGGGAGTGGTGAGAATCATGGCTGGGGAGATGGAAAAGGAGAAGGCATCCCTTGGCGATGAGATGAGGCGTGTAGAGTCCCACAACCTGGCGCTCAAAGAACAGGTGAGAAACCTAACAAAGATGTGTGAGAATGAGCAGCGACATTGTCTGGACATGCAGGAGTCCCAGGACCAGGCCACAGATGAGTATGCCAGGGCCTTGGGGGATGCACAGACCAGGCTCGCCCAGAAGGAGGCAGAGCTAAGGAAAGCAGCGGAGAACCATGCGTCCGAGGCGGAGCAACTCCGGTGCCAAGTGGAGCAGGAGAGCAGGGATACGCACCAGGTCGAGGCCAACGCGCCTGCGGGAGCAGCTGGCCCAGCTGGAGAAGAGTGTGGAGCAGGAAATGGCGCTGAACGTGGAGCTGCAGCAGAGGCAGACCGAGCAGGAGAAGCTCCTGGCCCAGAGAGATGACGTCAGCTCCCAGCTGCAGGAGGTAAACCGCGCCAACAGCCGGCTCCTGGAGCAGGTGACTGAACTGGGCCAAGAGAAGGACAAACTCCAGCAGGAGCTGGAGGAGACCAGGAAGACGGCGGACAAGCGCCAGGCCATGCTGGACGAGCTGGCCATCGACGTGGCGCAGGAGAAGTCGCGGCACAAGGAGGAGCTGAGCGACGCGTGCGGCTGCAGCACGAGAAGGAGGTGCTGGGCGAGGCGGGCGCGCTACGAGAAGGAGCTGCGCGGCCTGCACGAGGACAAGAACCGCACCGAGGAGGAGATCCGCTCACAGCTCCGTGACGAGAAGGCCCGCACTCGGGAGCTGGAGAGCCTACAGCAGACGGTGGAGAAGCTGCAGGCTCAAATCCAGTCCATGGAGGGCACCAAGGGATGGTTCGAGCGCAGACTCAAAGAGGCGGATGAGACGGCGGAGAAGAGTGCGCTGGAGCACCAGGAGCAGGTCCAGAAGCTGCAGCTGGAGCAAACCGCACAGCTTCAGGGGAAAATGGCGGAGATGGAAGCCCAGCAGCGGGCCACAGAGAATGCATTTCGGGAAGTACTGAAGGTCCAAGCCGAGACTGTGCTGGACCTACAAGACCGACTGAAAGGGGTGAGTGAAGAGCTGGACTTTGTAAAGTGTGTTCCTGTCACCCAAGACGCTAGCACACAGGTGGAGTTCTCACAGCCAATGGAGCCAGCAGGAGAGGATGACCAGACATTGGAGTGGGGACAATGGTCCTCAGTCCCACTCAGCCTGCCGGACCTTCAAGGGAGCCTAGAGGAGCTATGGGGGACCATAGGGTTGAGGAAGGCCTCCTAATTAAGGCCGAGGCCTGTTTGAGCACCCGACCATCTCCTGACGTGGTAAGTCCATCTCCCTCACTAACATTAACCGGACAGAGAAAAGAATGGGAGTTCAGAAGCTCTCACATGAAGAGAAAAGGGAAACAAAATAGACTGACTTGTAAACGAAAGGACCGTGGGAAGCGTCTGTGGAAAGGAGATGCCAATATGAAAAATAAAGTAAAGAATAAAGCTAACCATCTGAAGAGTGTGTTTTCCCCAGTTACCCCACTTGACCACATGGAAGCAACGTGGCAGTGGCGGAAAAGGCCCAAGAGAGGACGCCAGATGATGAAGCTGCATCACGTGCACTGGTGGAGCCATGGAACGTTGGTGAAGACCAGAACAGGAGCGGTGACCGCTCCGTCCGTGGAGCCCAGAGCCTGTACCCACTGGTGGCCATTTTGTGGCAGAAAAGGTGAGCAACTTGCGTCACTCATTAATGTCTGCCAGACATTTTTTCAGGCGAATGGAGATGGGATCTGGACGTTTGACCCGGGTGGAAAACTGCCTGAGTGGACCTGGAGAGGGGGACCTCCTGGTGGCCGCTGGGAATAGGCCGCTCAGCCCTCCCAAGGTCAGAGCTGAGGAGGAGGGTGTGTGGCAGCCGGATGGGCTGCACTAGGAAATGGCTGCCTGGCCTACAACACATGGCAGCCATTTTCACTACATTTCCCAGCATGCCACCGCAACACCTGAACGAAGTCAGGCATGGGGAGCAAACGACCAGCTGAAGGCCATTGCAAGGCCTATTTAAAGGACTCGATCCCATTGTTCTTGGAAAGGAGTAGGAACGTGGTTGTGAGGAGTTGGTGAGTGAGAGAGAGAAAAGATAACTGTGAAGTCATTGACCAGCCAGTATTTTTGGAGAGTATTTTTGGAGAGAGTTTTTGGAGAGAGTTTAGAGAGAGAGAGAGTTTTTGAAAGAGAGTGTTGGGGAATTGTTTGTTGAAATTTGATTGGATTGATTGGGATTGGATTACGGACTGGACAACGGAACTTGGACCTGGATTGCGGATTTGGAACGGACATCGACAAAGAGACAAGAATTGTGGACTTTGTGTTCGTATTCCCAAAAGACCCCACCCTGCGTTTTTGTGTTGTTTGTTTAATAAATCATAATTTCTGCTGATATTACTGCCTCCTCAGTGTTCTTACACTTGCCTACGCCCTCTGAAAGGTCAGTGAGTGTCGCCCAACCCTTGGGGACGCCACAACATAAACATGTAATTGGGAGAAAATAGAAAAAAAAGTATCAGCTATTGTGACTGATATTCTAGAAATTCCACCTTAAAATAATGGTAATTCCACTGGGCAAAGCTCAACACTGCCCCCTAAGGGCTCCCGGTGGTGTGGCGAGGATGGCAGGGAGAGTATCTGTTTTTGTTACCTACCTTGGTATGCTGATTATAATTTTGATCATTTCTGATCCAGGGATAAATCATAACTGCAATCAGGAAAGCTGACAGGTCCTAAGAGCTTGCCTGACACTAATGTTTACATCTGCACATTCCCTGGAGAAATGTTTCCAGCTCGCGCCCACACCACGACGATGTCTCTTTCCTCTGCTCCTCATCATCGCTGCACGGCTGTGCAAACCCCGACTCTCTCTCTGAGAACGAGACTGAGCAGCTCATTAATAAAGCTGCCAGCGCAGTGCACTCTGGGTAATTATACATTAATGTGACGTCACTTAGCAACGCTCCTGTATCACCCTGTGAGTGTTCACTATCGCCCTGTGAGCACACACACACACACACACACACCCACACACCCACACACACCCCACACACACACACATACACACACACCCCCACACCCACACACACATACACTCACACATACACACACACTAATACATACACACACACTAACACATACACACACACTAATACATACACACACACTAACACATACACACACACTAATACATACACACACACACACACACACACACACACCTGTGTAATGAGTGCCTGATGGGAGGTATACTCATTCAGCGTGTATGTGTTGATTGACAGGTGGAGAGGAACCCTGGCCCCGCCCCTCCCCACCCCCAGCCCCATTACTGGTGTTTTCACTGCGGCCTCACAGGAGACATTTCCACCACAGCTATGGAGCTCACAGGAGACATTTACACCACAGCCATGGAGCTCACAGGAGACATTTCCACCACAGCTATGGAGCTCACAGGAGACATTTCCACCACAGCTGTGGAGCTCACAGGAGACATTTCCACCACAGCTGTGGAGCTCACAGGAGACATTTCCACCACAGCTATGGAGCTCACAGGAGACATTTCCACCACAGCTGTGGAGCTCACAGGAGACATTTCCACCACAGCTATGGAGCTCAAGCTTTTATAAGTCTCATTGTGTTCATAATTTTAATTGATGGCTCAGAATCAATATTATTGATTACCTCCCGGCCTAATGCTATTGCCATTCCATCACCTCTGACACTCTCCAGGCACTGATGGGGCGGTGTGGGGATGAGACCTCCGGAGGTGTTCCTCACCTGTAGGCAGGCAGTGTGGTATAATGGCTAGGGAGCTGGGCAACGTTAAGGTTGCAGGTTCAATCCCCAGGTGGGACACTGCCGTTGTACCCTTGAGCTAAAGGTACTTAACCTGAATTGCTTCAGTTAATATCCAGCTGTATAAATGGATCTGTAAAGAAATGTAAACTGTAAGTCGCTCTGGATAAGAGCGTCTGCTAAATGCCTGTAATGTAATGTCTCTGTGCTGCTCCCAGATGGAGCTGGGATGGATCGGTTGCCATAACTCGGAGCCAGATTTACTAAGTCACAGCGCAAAGACAGCCACTATTTTGTTGCGGCTATTTTGCGGTCACAATAGTGACTTTAACGACCAATTTACTAAGACTGGTTCTAATTAGGCAATCAAATAAATTCAAATCCTCATTCACAAGGTGCGGTAGGATACACCCATAAAAAGGGTCTGAAACAATACGGCGCGCTCACACGTCCAGATCACAAAGCGCCAAGACATGGGTACAGAGCAGAGAGGGAACCAGGAGAAAAATAACTTAAATGTGCAGATCAGGAAATGTCAATGAGGTACATTCACAAAAAAGTGACAAAAAGACATAATTCATGAGATATAACAAAACTAACAGTAGTTGATGTAAAGAAAATATCACATGACGGTAGGCAGCGTAAAAACCTTCATACAGCATGATGCAGGAGAAAGACACCAGCAGTGGAAAGAATATTAGAATAAGAATAAACATTCTATCTAAAAGGCACCCATATATTATATATATATACAGGGGGTAGATAAACAAATAAAACACAAACAAAGCACCATGGAAACACCAGATGAAAAGGGAACACTGTTCGCCTTGACGCATTAGATAATGTCGCCATTTCTTTTTTTGTTTCTGATTTTATCCAGTTTTTCTCCCAATTTGGTAGCCAATTACACCCGTTATTTTCAGGTCAATCCCTCCCTCATTGTTTGCTGCCGTAGCCCTGTGACCGGTAGTGAAGAAGGCGCGAAGTATTGTCTCCTCCGAGACCATAACTCCAGCATCCCAGAGCCACTCCTATACGCAGGAGCTCACATCAGCTTCCCTTCCCCCTCCCTGAGGCGGACAGCCAATGGCACTCGTGGCCAGAGCCGACTCTGGCGCGGCCGGTGGGATCGAACCCTGGTCGCCATGGTCAGCATTGAACACACACACACACACACTCACACACACACACTCACACACACACACACACACACACAGAGACACACACACACAGGGATGTTTTGATTCTTTACAGGAATCCGCCTGAATAACTTGCTTTTGTTTGGGGGCAAGGGGGTGGTTATTTTTTTTTTTTTAACTCATGAATAAATTAAAGTACTCATGTTGTTACTCTTCCTCGACACATTTATTTTGAATGAAATGTATTTTAGTGCTGTCTTATTTTTTTTCTTTTGTTTTTGATTTTATCCCATTTTTCTCCAATTAGCCAATTACACCCTCTCTTTTCATGTCAATTCCCCCTCGTATTGTGGAGGTGGCTGCCGTAGCCCTGAGACCAGTAGTGACAAAGGCGATGTACCGCCTCCTCCGAGACGGCACTCGCCAAGCCGTCGGCCATCGTATATATATTTTTTTTTTAGGCATTTAGCAGACGCTCTTATCCAGAGCGACTTACACAGTTTACATTTCTTTACATGCAATCCATTTATACAGCTGGATATTTCATTGAAGCAATTCAGGTTAAGTACCTTTAGCTCGGTACAGCAACCTCTGCAGTACCTCTGGCCGCTGGAAAAGCAAGCACCAGTGACTTGAATCTGATGCGTGCTGCGATGGGGAGCCAGTGCAGAGAGAGAGAGTAGAGGGGTAGCGTGGGTGAACTTCGGCTGGTTGAACACCAGACGAGCGGCAGCGTTCTGGACTAGTCGCAGTGGCTTGATGGCGCAGGCCGGAAGGCCTGCCAGCAAGGAATTGCAGTAGTCCAGACGTGAGATCACCTAGCTACGTGATCCATCTAGCTGAATTGTCTTCACCACTGTTTACTTGTTCAACACTATACTCCACCAAAAAATAAAATAAAATAATAATTTCACTAACCTTTTCTTTCCCGGTGTTACAGGTATGGTACGCAGATGCCTGCAATGATGTCTATTGCTGTATTCCTGCACTGATCTCGTGTGCTAACTATGATTGTTCCTATCATGTATTAATGCACATCTTGTAAGTCGCTCTGGATAAGAGCGTCTGCTAAATGCTTAAAATGTAAATGTAATGTATAAAACCACGCCCTACATATAGGCAGTGTTTAGGGATTTTATTCATTACCTGATTAATTCACGAGCACAACGTCAGTCATTGTCTGATGTGAATCATAAGACTCACTGATTTATAAATGTGATTATATGTTATATATGATTAGATGTATTTTAGTCCTCAGTGCGCATGTAGCTTAAGGTTATTATAGACTGGTATCACTTAATTATCTTTCTTTAGTTTCATTATTGTAACCTTTATAGCGGAAAAGGGACAGCCACGCGGAAGCGTCATGCCCAGGCACGTGCCCCCTCTGATTTCTTCTGATTTCGTTTATTTTATTTTATTACCATTTATTTTTTTATTATATGTAGTTATGATCGTTTTATATTATGAGTCAAACGTATTCTTATAATTATGTCATAGATCATACCTCAAAAAGTCACACACCCCTTTGCCTATGGTTGGTTTCTTCCAAGTGTAAAAGTTTTGTTTTGCAAAGTGCGCGCACTGACCGGACCAGTCATGTCAATGAGAGTGGTAGAGACGGCTGCAGGTGCAGTTGGCTGCTCAAGAGGTTAGTAGAGCAATAATCCCCTTTTCAAACTTGTGAAAATGAAATGCAATTCGTTTTACAAACTTATTGCGTTTAAGACATATCTAGTTTGCTTTGCAAGATAGTTGGCTAGCTACCAGCCAGCTAGCTAAAAGTTAGCATTCCTCAAGTTTAGCTAGCTCAGCTGTCACGAGTTGACTTTTGATTGCAGAGCTGATAGTTACCACCATCACTATCACAGGTTATAGTTAGCAAAAGACTGAATTCCGTTTGATATCTCCAGGTGACAGGCAGGCAGAGGAAAATATCAGCGTTTTTTGTTAAGCAAGCAGAAAGCCCCATCCCTTCCCTGGAGGCAGGATACAGACAGGGCAAGACGAGGTAGGTTAGCTAGCTAAACTGGCTATCTAAGTGAGATTTGTGACGTGCTCTGACAGAATCAGTCGAAGTTGCAATGGCTGATTTGCATAGAAATACCATTTCATTTCACCACGTTGATTTTTGTCCGTTTTGGGTTTTTTCTCAGACTTTCAGACTGACCGAGAATCATATAATGAAATAGTATGTGTTTATAGACAAGTTTATACAGATTAAAGCATTTGTAATCATGAAAAACCTGGTTTAACTGATAATGTTGATGTGGTCTCTTAATTTTTTTCCACAGCTGTAGTTTGATACATTATGTAAATGTATGATTC
>JAINUG010002148.1:0-13314 GCA_029706075.1 Aldrovandia affinis
TCTAGCTCCTTCAGAACCGAGGCTAAACAGGAAATCCAGCCATCTAGCACATCTTTATAGGTGCTTTCTCTCTGTGCGTTGAAAGGCAGCAGTACATTACAAGGATTCTGTTCTACTATCTCCTCTCATCCCATTTATTTTTAAAGAAACCACATTTCTTAAAGGTCACTGCAGCATCGCTCAAACTTATCTACAAACTGCTTACAGGAGGATACGGGACGGGCTCCGTGTGACATTTCCGCAGCGGTCATTCAGTATTTTCTCCTCTCGCTCCGTTAACTTTGACATTAACAGTTCCAACAAGAGGATTCTGGCTTAAGCTATGGATGGTGCTATTTCATATTTTGATAGATACCTAACGATTATCAAAGTGAAAAAAGGCAAGCTTAGTCAAACATGCTAGCCTCGCTGAATATAGAAGATTGAGTCTTTGGCATGTAATGGTATGTAAGCTATTTAAGTCTCCCCGGATTTCAAGAGAAAATATGGTAATAAGATTGCATTACATTATTAATGTAATGCAGATGATATATATAGAAAAATGTATAGCTTGGCTATGTATAGCTTGGGAGTGGTGTGCCTAAAACACGGAGATGGTCCACCAAAGTACTATTAATGATTTATTGTTAGAAAAGAATGAGAAAATATATTTTCTGAATCTTCATTATAACTCTGTGGGTTTTTTAAATTTTATGTTTAAATCTGTGGCTAGTTCTGGTTGGCTCTAAGATGCACTGCCATTTTCTTTGGAGCTAATCCTGGGCTTTTGGGACCTACAGAGGTGACATTTGTCCCAGCTTCTCCTCTGATGACTCAGAAGCATTGTTGATCGGGTAATATCGATTTGCAATTTGTAAACAGCAGGCCCCTTTTAACAAAATGCCAGGCTTGCTGCTACACAATTGTACTTCGATTTTGTTCTAATGGTGTCTGAATGAGGACAGCGGTCTGAAATCCATAGAGATGCATGCATTTTTTGTTAATCGATTTCCAGTGATATTTTTTGTTTTTGAAATTGCAAGTTGTGAGAACCTGGGGTAAATTCAAAATTTGAGCATTGGGATTGCCATTATATTATTATTATTATATATATTGTATATACTGTATGTACAATTTTGAATGCCAACTGAATGTCAGGAACATTCCAGGCAAATGCTGTAGAGCGTTTCTTTTGTCCAATATGGATCGTCCTTTTGCGCTTCACTACTTTCTACTTTCAGCAGTAGAGCAGTAGATGAACTAAATCTGAGCAGGTGTGTGGGGGTGTTCAGCCACAAGGGTGTGGTGGATTTATATTTATATTTATTAGAGCTTAATATTAAAGATTTCAAATTAAAATATCAAATATGTCCTTAATTTTAGTCATTAATTGCCTCGTCAAAAAAATGTGGATTTACAATCATGGCATGCGATCATTCACAGCCAGATGTAAATGTACTGTTCATCATGCCCTCTGAATGATATTATTGTATCGATATACTGTTTAAGGACAGCCCTGATGGTTTTGTCAAGTTTCTTTTCCACCTGAAGCCTTAGCTCCCTTGTCCATAGCCATATGGAAATTTATCCCAAACAATTAAATCTTTTTTTCTTAAATTTTGTATGTGTGACAGCACCTTCCAGATTTTTGACATCATCAAATTCATGTTTTGTCAAATGTCTCCACTGCATCCAGCTCAACAGAGCAGACAAGGCCAGCAGAACAGACAATTAACCAGTGTAAGCCAGTGAGCTACTCCTGTTTCTGCCATGGTCACCTGCTATCATCTACCTAACGCTAGTTAACAAGGTTTCCTGAGCAGTGGGAAAATGTTAGCATGCTATTTGCTAGCTAGCTAACATCTTCTAGCTAGTAGGAACAACAGCAATTTAGCTCACTGATTGACTTCATAATATGTCATCATTTCTCAACAAGTGCATGGTCAGTGTCAGTTTAACTTTGTTCAACTAAGCTGCAATTGAATAAAACATATTTTAGGTGATCTTAATAAAAAAAGGAAGAATGGAAATATTTGGAAACCAGTATATATCAGTAGTATATATATCAGTAAGGCGTCTGCTCATTAACATAATCTTGGTCAAATACCAAAGTCAAATCACTCACTGATACACTGATTTCTCTGGGTATCAACTGTCTAACATCAGATAGGAGGGACCTTTCTTCCTGTTTACAATCACTGAGCTCCTAGCTGAAAATAAAAACGCAGCTCAGTGATCTTTGATAAATTTGTATAGTAGAGATAAATCCTCAGAGGTAAGTTTAGATTTACTGCTACAAAAATAATGATTCCATTTGCTCTCACATGCTGTATTTATTTAAATTATTACTGTTCATTTCCATAATGTGCCTCAACAAATTATCGTCAACATTTTGACAAGCAGTGCCTCATTTTGCCTACGTGGAGTGCCTGCACTGGTAGATTACTGGAGTACTGTGACTAGCACTACTAAACCACCACCACCATGACCATGTATGAGTATAATTACATTTGCATTGACAAAAGCAACAAGACAAATATGAATTGGGATGTAATTTGTATGCCTGGCAAAAAGAAAATGGGCCCTATTTTCGTGCTGGCTTAAGCGGCGTTATGCTCCTAGTGCAGGCAAATTGCCAGTTTGTCTGTCGAACGGAATATTTCCCATCTCCGCCTCAGTTTGACACTCTTGTGGTACGCAGTGAAGGCATGGCGCGACTAAGGGGTTGGGCAGCGAATAGGGGGTGTGATAATGAAAACAGTCGGGTGCTGCAAGTTTGGTGTCAAATAATGAGTTTGCGTTAACGTCCAACTAGACTACCTTCTTAGCACAGCTGGCGCTCTGTGGAATTTGGTGACTTTATTGATAAGCACATTATCTGAAATCACATGAGAATGTTTTGTGAATATTTAATTTTCCCCACGTTGAGGCAAATCGCCCAATCCATGGGTAAATTTAAAGATAATCAATTAAGCTAAAATGATTTCACCACAGCTTGTGGTTATTCAATGCACAGACATGAAAGACTGAAGCCAGCAGGCCATCCATCGCTACCGCTCAGTAAGATACACCTGTTAAATAAATATATGTTTGTATGCACATTGTTTTTCTTATGTGAAAGGGTTTTATTCTTTCCATTTGCACTACAGAAAATGGAGTACATAATTGACACCAAGGCGATACTGTGAGCGATACCTGGGTTTGGTAGCCGGTGCTGGCCAGATGGCTATCAGTTTGGCTGTACATGCAGTTTCTTCCATGATGAAACATAAATGAAACAGGCCTAGTTTCAGTTGTGAGTTTGTTATTTATTGCTTTCCATTTAACAATTACATTAAGAAGAAAATAAATGTTGTTTTTAAGTAGGAAAACCTACAAATAAGGAAAAAATAGATGGTAAAATAAAAACACTTTCTTTTAACAATGTAGGTCTCAAAATATAAACTCAAATCATGAAAATAACAAATGAATGTGCACCTTGTTTTCTCTCTGATTCACAAGGCCAACATTTACGCACCTCCCACACTCCTTTGAGAAGCGCTCCTAGCGCAGGCCAAAACTCGTCATCCAGAGGAAATTTGTTATAGCAAGCATGACTGGTATTTAAAGGATAGAAAATAGGTGTTCTGATTGGCCATTATAATATATGCTATTTAGCAGACGCTTTTATCGAAAGCAACGTACAGTAGTGAGTGCATACATTTTTCACATGTGGTCCCAGGAATTGAACCCACAACCCAAGCGTTGCCAACACCATGCTCTACCAACTGAGACACAGAACCACGCTCTACCTACTGAGCCACACAGAACCACCATTATGAAACCAAACTCTACCACACCCACATGTATTTAAAAGTTAATCCAACCCTTTTACAACTGCGCCGAAGTCACTTAAATTACCAAAATTGCAAGTAGACACGCCCTAAGCGCCACCGTCTTTGCTTTCCATCTGGCGTTAATGGCTAATCATTCTAATTCACTAAAATAGGGCCCAATAACTAAAGTGAAAAGAGTCTGGAGGACAAAGATACCGAATACTACAAAGATGTTTGGTCCTGTGGTTGCTGTATAATACAGGAACCTACAGTAAGGTTGTTTGTCTAGAGAAGAAGTGATTTACATGAACTGGGATGGTAAGTGCAAAACAAACCAAAGGTGTTTTAAATTTCGAGGATGTAGGGGAGGGGAAGTGAATGCCTCCCACACTCACTACCCTTCCCTCACATAATCAAAGAGGATGAATGATAGGCCCACTGCCGTCTGGTCAGCAGAATTCAGGCCCATCCATTTCTCCAATTGGCTACAGATCCGCAGAGTGGATTACACGGCCAGGAAAAGCAGGACTGAGATTACATCAGAACGACGGGGTTGGGGGTGGGTGGGTGAGGGAGGATGGCGTGACGACAGGGGAACTGGAGACGTGCAGAACGGCCTGAAATGCAGATTCATATCCCCTTCCCCTCACTGTCTGTATTGTTGCTGATACGGGCAAGCTTTCAATTACAGAACTGCTTACTGCCCTCACTTCCTTGCAAAGCTTCCTAGTCGTATTGTTTTGAATCTTTTTGATGTGGGTTAGACGGCTGATTGCTTTATTGACATTTTTAAATGGCAGTCTCTACAGTGCCGAATGACCCTTTTTCATTGTGTAAAATTATGGGTTAAATTGTAGCACGGGCTATTCAATTCAGATTATCTTCCCTTATGGATTCAAACATTTCATAAAACTGTATTTCTTCAAATCTGTCCAGTCAGAGAGGAATCCGTAATAAGGGTTCCTATATCACAATATGCAAAATATTGATAAACATGACAGACAATCATACACTATTTTGCCTTATAATAGTGATATTAATGCGTGCATGAAAAACATGTGTCGAATTGAATGGTGGTCAAAATGTGGCATGCAGAAAATGTTAACCTGAGGGGAAAGTCAACTGGATAAGATTGCCACCAGTATCCTAACTTCATTTAAGTGACTGTAATCAATTCCAGAAACACTAGTGCCAGGAGGATTGACCTGCTACTCGGATACAGAGTTGTGCAGGCTCATTTCTACAAGGTCATTAGTGGTATGACTAACAGAGGGATGCGTGTGTAATCAAGACAAACTGCCTACAAAGGGCAGATAAGCAATGTAATCCATCTTGGGCCATGGGACGTAGGGACTTAAGGACTAACTCCTGTGACGGTTGCTGCTGTCAACGCTACATGGGAAAAAGTGTAGGTGAAATGCCAGAGACCCTTGATAACAGAAAGGATGTGCATTCCTTTTTTTGTTTTATTGGGGTTATGTGTAGCCGCGGATTTGAATCACTAGCTTTTTTAGAATTATATTCAAGCATAAAGGAGCAATATATAACTGAGGTTAACCTTGACTTCTTTAGACAGATGGTATAATCCCGATAAACATGTAATTACTCAGTATCACACCCACAATAATACACATTTGTATATAGTATATATGAGAGAGAGTGAAAGAGAGAAAATATTGATTCAATATCATTTAGTTTGACAGTATTTTGATATTCAGAGAAATAAAATTCTCATTATTGTTCAGTTTTTTAAAATTATTTTCCTACTCTATACATTTTTTGGTTTTCTCTGTTGCTTAATTGATGAGAAGATAGAGCACCTAATTATATTCACCAATTTCAAGGAAACATCCAGTGCTATAATTGTCTCCATGGAGAAATGCATTCTGTTATAACTGCACTGGAATTCATGATATTGATTTTGATTTTGTCCCCATTTCTCTCTCTTTCCTCTCATTCTCTGAAAACTCATCTCTTCACATACTCACCGCTCTTCGCCTTGTGCTGAAACTCAAAAAGTAGTTGTGCTGACGGAGGTTAAAACTGTGACCTGCAGATGAAATATTGAACTGTGAAATGAATTAATTTCTTGCAGCGAGATTGCACTGTGTCTACAATGCCCTTCCTTTTTTCTCTCTCGAATGAATACTATCAGTGTTCTGATCTCCGCGTCCAGCCTTGTGAAAACGGAGATTGACATGAGGGGCAGGCTGATGGTACAAGCAAGCAGTCAGAGAGGCAGCGGTTCAGGGCTTGAAAGGGATCTTGCATTGAGCGATCTCACCAAGTTCCTCACGATGGCAGAAAGAGAGACAGTTGCATGCAGAGAAAGTGAAAGGGGAGAGGAAACGCTGGCTTTTATTGTTGATGTTTTAGAAAGTGTTTGTAAGCAGTCCTTCCATGCCATTCTTGGCAGATGTCTATCCGTGATGGTCTTTTTTGGGACTTATTTTAGTCTCCACCTTCCTAAGAGCAATGATGATGTCTGCACCAGCTGATTCATTTAATGTCAGGACAGAGCTGATTTGGTCACAGTGGCTTGGCAGGAGCTTGTGAGGGTAACCATCTCATTTTTGAATTGGAACACTGCTCTAGTCCCAATCGAGAGATTTCAACAAAATCATAATGTGAGTGTAAAAGCATGTGTGGTCTTTCTGCTTCTGGAGAAGTTCCTACTGTTGGCATCAGAAGAGCCCAGAGCATCATGCTGTTTCCATAGTGATATATTCCTCTCTGATTGATATGAATCTGGTAGGATTAGGCATCCATATGAGCTTGTCTTTGTCTCTGAAATTGTAATTGGGCTGCAGGTAGATTGAATAAAGACTTAGGACATAACTCTTGGCTGAGACGGTTACAATGTGTATCCACTCCCCTGTCAGGGGTAAACCTGTCAGGTGCAAGCTTGATTATCCTGCTCCTCCCACAGACTACCAGCGTCTGAGGAGCTGAAACTACCAATAACTGACAGCGTGGGCACATCACGCTCAGCACTATCCTCCACTCATAATACACCTGAGAGATGTGTGTAGGGGAAGTAATTAAAAGAAGGAGTGATCAGAACTGTTCATATTTTTCATTAAGTGCCCCTTAGATTTGAATTGAGAGTGTGTGTGTGTGTGTGTGTGGAGAGGGCGAGAGAGCGCATATGTGAGAGAGAGAGAGAGGGAGAGAGAGAGAGAGAGAGAGAGAGAGAGAGAGAGAGAGAGAGAGAGAGAGAGAGAGAAAAGAGACAGAGGGAGATCTACATTTCAGTTACATTTTGGCAACAACAACGATAACCCAACCACTACAAAGCTCATAACTGTAAACTTAATTATTTGCTTGTTTTAATTTTAGTGCTCAGGGTTTTAATTAGATCATGTGCAAAACAGATGCCTCAAACTCGTAGTGAGTCTGTGAACCCTCCTTGTCCTCCTGCCTCAGTGAAAGCATTAAGTTTGCATTTCTGATGCATTGGGAGAAACTGTAATGGGCTCATTATATTGTTGAAATATTAAACACAGTGCCATGATTTAAAAGGAACTGAAAACACTGTCAAATAATATTTTTGAGAATACACATATTCACCTGAGCATGTGGGCTCTGTGTACCTTCAATTTATTTACCAAAGAAAAATAGTTGTGATAAAGTAGTCACTGATTGAACAGCTGCCTTTAATGACTGCATCTTCCATCTCTGTGTATTACAGAGCTCCAAAGGACTTGGCACATGCTTCATAGAATGGCTGACCTACATACAATTGGGATGGTTAGGATCGAGCGTGTTTCAGTCTCAGGGGCTGCTGGTGCTGTTAGTGGCTTTGTGTGGCAGTAGGCATAAATGTACAAACAAGAGTGTAATATATGGGTATTTATGCACGCAGGGTGGTGTGGCTGAGTGTGTGTCTGTGGGGGGAGCACTTGCTTTGTGTGTATATTTTTGGGTGTATGTACTTGCATGTGCATGTGTGTTTGCTGATGATCAGTTGATCTTGCTGGGCAGCTGAGCCCTTCTTGGTGCTTGTGCCCTGCTGGTACATACATGGATTTGAGAGATCCTGGCCAGAAACTGGGCCCAGCCAAGTCGTTGAGCTGATGAGTCTGGGCATAACCACACAGAGCAGGCCTTGACGTCAGGAGCCAGCCCAGCACTCTGAAGCAGCCATAAGCAGGCAGCTGTGCAAGCCATGACGCTGGCAACGCAGAGAACACACACTGTCACGCCTTTCAAGTGTTCCGACAGAGACTGGAGTTGGAGGACTGACCCCACTCAATGCTCCAAAATGAGAAGTGAGAGAGGAAGAAGGATGCAGGAAGGTGAAGAGGGATTCTGGAGTTGATAATGAGGCAGGTCCATGGAACCTGCGATGGTGAAGTAATCTGAAACATTTGTACCATGATTATTAAAA
Organism: Aldrovandia affinis; assembly: GCA_029706075.1. Taxonomy (NCBI): domain Eukaryota; kingdom Metazoa; phylum Chordata; class Actinopteri; order Notacanthiformes; family Halosauridae; genus Aldrovandia; species Aldrovandia affinis. Next base: position 8,185 of record JAINUG010002148.1, read on the forward strand.
GGAACAGACGCTGTGCGATGTTGTTACTTCAGTGTGTTATAGTTTTACCTGTGATCCTTCGCTACCTTTGCAAACCCATGAGCTTGGATAGTAAATGCCATAATCACGGTTCGTGATCGCAATCCTGTGGACTTAAAAACAAAAACGTTTTATTTATTGATTTATTCTTCTGGGCCCACCACCACCCCCTTGGGACATCACGTTTGCGTCTAGAACTGCAATAACTGTAAATACACTTAAAATGCATAGGCATGTATATAGGTATATGTATGTATATATATATATACTGTATATGTGTATGTATATGTGTGTATAAAGAGTTGTCCCCAAAGAGGGGGTGGTAGGCCCAGAAAGAATAAATCAATAAATAAAACGTTTTTGTTTTTTTAAGTCCACAGGATTGCGATCACGAACCGTGATTATGCATTTACTATCCAAGCTCACATGGGTTGCAAAGGTAGCTAAGGATCACAGGTAAAACTATAACACACTGAAGTAACAACATCGCATGACGCCTGCTCCTTTTAATAATCATGGTATACACAAATGTTTCAGATTACCACCATCGCAGGTTCCATGGACCTGCCTCATTATCAACTCCAGAATCCTCTTCACCTTCCTGCATCCTTCTTCCTCTCCCTCTGCTTCTCATTTTGAACGGGTAGGGGTCAGTCCTCCAACTCCCAGTCTCTGTCGAACACTGAAAGACGTGACAGTGTGTGTTCCCGCGCTGCCAGCCATGGCTTGCACAGCTGCTCGCTTGGCTGCTTCAGAGTGCTGACGCCTGATTGCCAAGGCCCTTGCTCTGTGTCAGATTGCATGCCCAGACTCATCAAGCTCAACGACTTGGCTGGGCCCACCTGGCCAGGATCTCTCAAAATCCATGTATGTACCAGCAGGGCACCAGCACCAAGAAGGGCCCAGCTGCCCAGCAAGTCAACTGATCATCAACAAACACATGCACATGCAAGTACATACACAGAAATATACACACAAAGCAAGAGCACTCCCCCACAGACACACACTCAGCCACACACCACCCTGCGTCATAAATACCTATATATGTACATACACTCTGTTTGTACATTTATGCACACACGCCACACACAAAAGTACACAAACACACCAGCAGCCCCGGAGACTGAAACACGCCAAATCCTAACCATCCTAATTGTATGTAGGTCAGCCACATTCTATGAAGCATGTGCCAAGTCCTTGGAGGCTCTGTAATACAGAGATGGAAGATGGAAGTCATTAAAGGCAGCTGTTCAATCAGTGACTACTTTATCACAACTATTTTTTCTTTTGGTAAATAAATTGAAGGTACACAGAGCCCACATGCTCAGGTGAATATGTGTATTCTATAAAAATATTATTTGACAGTGTTTTCAGTTATTCCTTTTAAATCATGGCACTGTGTTTAATATTTCAACAATATAATGAGCCCATTACAGTTTCTCCCCAATGCATCAGAAATGCAAACTTAATGCTTTCACTGAGGCAGGAGGACAAGGAGGGTTCACAGACTCACTGCAGTTTGAGGCATCTGTTTTGCACATGATCTAATTAAACCCTGAGCACTAAATTAAAACAAGCAAATAATTAAGTTTACAGTTATGAGCTTTGTGGTGGTTGGAGTTTATCGTTGTTGTTGCCAAATGTAACTGGAAATGTAGATCTCCCTCTGTCTCTTTTCTCTCTCTCTCTCTCTCTCTCTCTCTCTCTCTCTCTCTCTCTCTCTCTCTCACACACACACACACACACACACACTCTCTCAATTCAAATCTAGGGCACTAATAGAAAAATATGAACAGTTCCTGATCACTCCTTCTTTTAATTACTTCCCCTACACACATCTCTCCAGGTGTATTATGAGTGAGGGATAGTGCTGAGCGTGATGTGCCACGCTGTCAGTTATTGGTAGTTTCAGCCTCAGAGCGCTGGTAGTCTGTGGGAGGAGCAGGATGTGCACTGCTTGCACCTGACAAGTTTATTCGACAGGGGCGTGAGGATACATTGTAACCGTCTCCAGCCAAGAGATTATGTCCTAAGTCTTATTCAATCTACCTGCAAGCCCAATTACAATTTCAGAGACAAAGACAAGCTCATATGGATGCCTAATCCTACCAGATTCATATACTAACTGTAGAGGAATATATCACTATGGAAACAGCATGATGCTCTGGGCTCTTCTGATGCCAACAGTAGGAACTTCTCCAGAAGCAGAAAAGACCTACACATGCGCACACACACTCACATTATGATTTTGTTGAAATCTCTCGGATTGGGACTAGAGCAGTGTTCCAATTCAAAATGAGATGGTTACTTATCCTCGCTCCTGCCAAGCCACTGTGACCAAATCAGCTCTGTCCTGACATTAAATGAATCAGCTGGTGCAGACATCATCATTGCTCTTAGAAGGTGGAGACTAAAATAAGTCCCAAAAGACCATCACGGATAGACATCTGCCAAGAATGGCATGAAGGACTGCTTACAAACACTTTCTAAAACATCAACACAGCCATGCTTCTCTCCTTTCACTTTCTCTGCATGCAACTGTCTCTTCTGCCATACGAGGAACTTGGTGAGATCAGCCAATGCAAGATCCTCAAGCCCTGAACTGCCTCTTGACTGCTTGCTTGTACCATCAGCCTGCCCCCTCATGTCAACCCGTTTTTCGCGTTGGACGCGGAGATCAGAACACTGATAGTATTCATTCGAGAGAGAAAAAAGGGAAGGGGGGCATTGTAGACACAGTGCAATCTCGCCAAGAAATTAATCTACTTCACAGTTCAATATTTCATCTGCCCAGGTCACAGTTTTAACCTCCGTCAGCACAGCTACTTTTTGAGTTTCCAGCACAAAGGCGAAGAACGGTGAGTATGCTTGAAGAGATGAGTTTTCAGAATGAGAGAGGAAAGAGAGAGAAATGGGACAAAATCAAAATCAATATCATGAATTCCAGTGAGTTATAACAGAATGCATTTCTCCATGGAGACAATTATAGCACTGATGTTCCCGCCAAGAAATTGGTGAATATAATTAGGTGCTCTATCTTCATCAATTAAGCAACAGAGAAAACCAAAAAAATGTATATAGAGTAGGAAATAATTTTAAAAAACTGAACAATAATGAGAATTTTATTTCTCTCTGAATATCCAAAATACTGTCAAACTAAATGATATTGAATCAATATTTTCTCTCTTTTCACTCTCTCTCATATATATATATATAAGTATGTGTGTGGGTGTGATACTGCAATTACATGTTTGTTTGGGTTATACCATCTGTCTAAAGAGAGTCAAGGTTAACTCAGTTATATATTGCTCCTTTATGCTTGAATATAATTCTAAAAAGCTAGTGATTCAAATCCGTAGCTGTTTACCGCAACCCCAATAAAACAAAAAGGAATGCACATCCTTTCTGTTATCAAGGGGTCTCTGGCATTTCACCTACACTTTTTCTTCCCATGTAGCTGGACAGCAGCAAAACCGGCCACAGGAGTTAGTCCTAAGTCCTACGTCCCATGGCCCAAAGAGCGGATTACATTGCTTATCTGCCCTTGTAGGCAGTTTGTCTGGTTACACGCATCCCTCTGTTAGTCATACCACTAATGACCTTGAAATGAGCCTGCACAACTCTGTATCCGAGTAACGGGTCAATCCTCCTGGCGCTAGTGTTTCTAAACACTACAAGTCACTTAAATGAAGTTAGATACTGGTGGCAATCTTATCAGCTGACTTCCTCAGGTTAACATTTTCTGCATGCCACATTTTGACCACCATTCAATTCGACACATGTTTTCATGCACGCATTAATATCACTATTATAAGGCAAAATAGTGTATGATTGTCTGTCATGTTTATCAATATTTTGCATATTGTGATATAGGAAACCCTTGTTACGGATTCCTCTGACTGGACAGATTTGAAGAAATACAGTTTTATGAAACGTTTGAATCCATAAGGGAAGATAATCTGAATTGAATAGCCCGTGCTACAATTTAACCCATAATTTTACCACAATGAAAAAGGGTCAAAGCTGGCACTGTAGAGACTGCCATTTAAAAATGTCCAATAAAGCAATCAGCCGTCCACAACCCACATCAAAAAAGATTCAAAACAATACGACTAGGAAGCTTTGCAAGGAAGTGAGGGGGGCAGTAAGCAGTTCTAATTGAAAGCTTGCCCGTATCAGCAACAATACAGACAGTGAGGGAATGGAAAGGGGATAAGATCTGCATTTTCAGGCCGCTCTGCACGCCTCCAGTTCCCCTGTGTCGCCTAACGCCATCCTCCCTCACCCACCCACTCCCCAACCCCCCGTCGCTCTGATGTAATCTCAGTCCTGCCAAGAGACTACAGCCGTGTGTAATCCACTCTGCGGATCTGTAACCAATTGAGAAATGGATGGGCCTGAATTCTGCTGGACCAGACGGCAGTGGGCCTGTCATTCATCCTCTTTGATTAATGTGAGGGAAGGCAGTGGTGTGGGGGAGGCATTTAAACACATCCCCTACATCCTCCAGAAATTTAAAACACTTTGAGGTTTTGTTTTGCACTTACCATCCCAGTTCATGTAAATCACTTCTTCTCTAGACAAACAACCTTACTGTAGGTTCCCTGTATTATACAGCAACCACAGGACCAAACATCTTTGTAGTATTCAGTATCTTGTCCTCAGACTCTTTTCACTTTTAGTTATTGGGCCTATTTTGGTGAATTAGGACGGTGTCGGTAACGCAGATGGAAAAAGCAAAGACGGTGGCGCTTTAGGCGTGTCTAACGCAATTTTGGTAATTTGTGACTCACGAGTTGTAAAAGAGGTTGGATTAACTTTTTTAAATACATGGGGTGGTGGGGCTTGGTTTCATAATGGTGGTTCTGTGTGGCTCAGTAGGTAGAGCGTGGTTCTGTGTGTCTCAGTTGGTAGAGCATGGTGTTGGCACGCTAGGTTGTGGGTTCAATTCCCACTGGGACCACATGTACTGAAAAATGTATGCACTCACTACTGTACGTTGCTTTCGATAAAAGCGTCTACAAATGGCATATATTATAATGGCCAATCAGAACACCTATTTTCTATCCCTTTAAATACCAGTGCGCTAACGCTTATAGCAAATTTCCTCAC
>JAINUG010002149.1:0-13314 GCA_029706075.1 Aldrovandia affinis
CTCTTAGAAAAGCTCAGCTTCTGGTGTTTATACTGTTTTTCAGATGCCTTAAAGTCACTTTCTGGTCTGGCATGGCACTGGTCCAGTAATAGTCCAATAATTTTGGCCTTCCTCATTAACAACAGGCAGGCCATCCTGGGTCTTTGCTATGGATATCCCCATTCTCTGCTGAAACTGCTGGTGCTGCGCTGGCGGGTCTTGGTGGCGGTGCTGCTTCCAGTTTCTCAATGTCAATGTCACTTCCGTGACCGACCCCTCTGGTGGTGGTGGTCCTACGACCGTGGCCGCTGAAGCCGGTGCTCCTCCTGGTGTCTCGTCAATCACACTGTCGTGACCCTCATTTTCTATGTCAGACAAGGAGTAGGCTAATAAGTCGCAAATAACGTTTCTTAAAACTGAAATGACGCAAAGTTACATTTTCACACTGACTAACCACGAGGCTGTGGGCGATATAAAGATTCGCTAATCAATAACCCAGGCAGTTTAGTATATTTACAGTCAAATAGACATCTAACTGGCAGATATAGGTTAGTTACCTGGGGCTGGGGAAAGGGCGATATCTGTCCCGCCGGGCCCAGCCTCTGTCATTTTGAGGCTAAAATACGTTGTCAGTCTGGGTATTTTTCCTTTAAGCTCCTCTTCTCTTTTACGTTTTTCAGCCTTTGGCTTCCTTTTTGCGTTGCCACTGACACTGTCACTTTTTAAAAACATTTTAACGCGATGTGGCATAAACAGCCAACTCCGATTCTCCGAATATTTGAAATGAGCGCTACAGGTGCAACAGCTCTATACGTCATGACGCCAATGCGTTATCACTGAATTTGAAAAGAAAGAAGGAATTGTATTGGACCGTAAATAAAAACAATTGGACGAATCATCTCATTGTCCCTTTATTTATATCATACACACGAACAACGAATGTATAGGATACCAAAACGATGTATGGTTAATAAAAAACATTTTTTTTAAATCTGAAGAAAAATAATAATAATTCCACCATCAACCGGGCTGTAACAGGCGTCTCAAGGAACACTGCTACTAGAATGCTAATATCGAAACAGGGTGTGGACCAGATAACTGAAGATACCAGATTCGCCCAAAGAGAGAGATGGTCAACCACAAGAATGAACTCACGCAGACGCCAGCTTTAGTTTAAAAGGTAAGAGAATGGTTTGTTTTTATTCTTTTTGTATTATTTATCTCTAACCGTGCATAAAACAATAAAACAGACATATATTACAATGACAAACTATACTAGTAATACTGTGTTTTCCTTTCCACAGAACAATTCAAAACCTCTTTTCAATCACAGATAAGTATGACCCTCCTATCTATTTACCCCTATAACGTAGGTTATTACTTTTAGAGATGGTAGATAGACAAGGATATACTTATTATTCCAATAGGAATCTTGTTTTAAACCAAAAACTCTTATACTGAAATCAAACTCTTATTTTGAAAGAACTTAGATCGTAAACCCATTCAGCGGTATTACTCAATTCTAGATATGAAAATAAAACCGATTCGAATATGAAAATAAAATGTTGATTCACATATGATTATCAAACACAACTGTTATCATCAAAAACACTTCAGTACTTTATAATCCAAAACAAATGAACTTGCACACTCCCTTTGAGCGGCAAATCACATTACTCAGTTCTTTAATATTGCAAAATGAATCCTCTGGTTCCGTGACAGTTTTACTTTTCTCTCTCTCTCTTAGGTCAAAAGATGGTCGACTTGGGTTGGCTCGCCAGTCCACACTCCGTCACAGCGTCTTCAGCGAAAGCGCAGAATGCAGACGATATCCAGGGTCCGATGAACTCAATGGATTTTAAAATGGACTCCAACAGGAACAAAAACCCGGCCAAGGGAGATTTTCGAATGTACCACAATTGGACTTGCAAGGATGATTCGATTTCGGCAAAGCTTGCCGCCTTTTTCAAGGCAAAACGGCGGAATTGTTGTCACACCGTTGCTAGCTCTCTTATCTAAAATTCTCGTGTAATGCTATAAAAATCCTCGCTAGATAACTATTACGATATCTTGCTGTTTGTCTTCAGAGCAAACTCACGTCTGTGTCCTAGCTGACGAACTTGGCTTCTGCAGAATGAATATATCTGAACAGGTCTTCTTGCAGATTAACCTTTGCCCTGATTGGCCAGGTTCTGTTTTCCCTCCAAAACGAACAGATTAACCTTTGCCCTGATTGGCCAGGTTCTGTTTTCCCTCCAAAACGAACTAAGGGCGGGATATACTTTCTAATTGGCGTACTCTCAATAAGATTACTTTTCTTATTGGCTTATCACTGTCAGATAAAATACAGATTGAATATGTCTGCTAGCAGAATGACCTTTGCAAGTCCTTTACATAAAACGCCATTTTGGCTCCAAGTTCTTCACATGAAACATCATTTCAGCTATACATGTCACAGTTTCCCTCTAGCAACTTAAATTAGTTAAATTATTGTTTTTTCTCTTCAGTGTCTAGTATGTAGTACTTATTCAGTTCTTTTAAGGGTCATTCTATTTATCATTTTATAACACGAAGTGCATTATAACTATGCTCTATTTGTCTGGGTTACACTCTCCTCCTGAAGGTGTGTACGTCCCGTTACACCCATGTGACTGGCAGATGTAGGGCATACCTAAAGGATGGCTTGTGTGTGTGGGATTTAGTGAAGCAATGCAGGCAGCACTAATGCCTTGCAATAGTGACTGGATGACTAGACTCAAAGGATTCCCTAATTGACTGTACTGGAGTCTCAGGTGGCCGGTGACGGTGGGAGCGCCTGAGTGTAGCTTCAGCCTCAGTATCTTGAGAAACCTCTGGCTCCTGCCTGACTGGAGTACTCGTCATGGAAACAGGTCTGTTCTCTTCCTGAACTGCATCTCTGCTGTTGTCACAGTATGACATGTCTGACGGGACAGGTAATGTCTCATCCATAATGTTTGATACATCAAATGACATAGCAGGTGTCACATCTTGAGTGCTTTCAATTACAGGTTCTAGGCTGGAAGGTGTTTCTTCCTCGAGTGCGTCTTTTTCCACAGGTTCGACGGGAGCAGGGTTCGGCTCAACCGGAATAGATACGGGTACTTCTCTTTTCACATGGTCATCAGGAGCATGGTACTGCTTGGTTACAGTATGTTGCATCTCGCTCGTTGGTGGATTGATATACTCATCATAAAATATCTCTTCTTCTGAATCAGAATGGTTGCTACTGATTTCATCCTCTTCAGCATTGGGGATTCCCGATTTCCGTGTTCGAGGTCGACGGACAGGTCTCGGCACTTCAGGTACCTCAGGTCCAGCTATTGGTAGAAATCCGCATGGTAGCAACAGGTCTCTGTGCAATGTGCGAAGTGGACCATCCTTGCTTTCTAACCGGACCGTATACACGGGAAGGTCACCTGCTTGCTTAACCACGACATGAACATCAGGTTCCCATTTGTCTGCTAATTTATGCTTTCCTTTGAGGCGGACACTTCTCACTAAGACACGATCTCCAACCTCAAGGGTATGATTGACTATGCGCTTGTCAAACCGGAGTTTGTTGCGTTCAGCTGTTTTCATGGCATTCTCTGTGGCCATTCTATAGCTTTCTTTCAAGCGGTTCTTGAGATCCTTCACATACTGGGAATGTGACTTGAGGGAGCTATCAACTGGTAATCCGAAGGCTAAATCAACTGGCAATCGGGGTTGTCTCCCGAACATAAGTTCATAAGGCGTGAATCCAGTTACATCGTTTTTGGTACAGTTGTACGCATGCACCAACGGCTTCACAAATCCACTCCACCGGGTCTTGTCCTTGCTGTCCAAAGTGCCCAACATTTGGAGAAGGGTTCTATTGAAGCGCTCAACTGGATTGCCTCTCGGGTGATAAGGTGTTGTTCTTACCTTGTGGATTCCGGTTATCTGACACAATTCCTTGATAAGGCGAGATTCAAAGTCTGGGCCTTGATCACTGTGTATTTTTTCTGGAAATCCATAGTGCACCAGAAAGTTTTCCCACAAACATTTTGCTACTGTCTGGGCTTTTGATTTCTTGTGGGGATCGCAACAGCATATTTCGTGAAGTGGTCAGTGAGGACCAAGATGTCTTTGGTGTTGCTACGATCTGGCTCCACAGAAAGGAAATCCATGCAGACTAGTTCTAGGGTCTACTCGTCTTGATGTTTACGAGAGAAGCTGCTTTCTCAGGGGGAGTTTTTCTGTGTACACATCTGCTGCATGTTTTTATCTTCTTCTCCACATCAGAAGACATTTTCGGCCAATAAAATCTTGACCTCACTAGGTCAGTGGTTCGTTCTATCCCCAAGTGACCCATGTCATCATGGAGACTTCTCAACACCATGGCTCTCATTTCCCGAGGTAACACCAATTGGTGGATTGTGGTGTCTTGACTTTGTTTCCTTCTATAGAGGACTCCCGTTCTCAGCTCTAGCCGATTCCACTCTCGCAACAATATGGCAACCTCAGGGACCTCCTTCCTGGGCAGTGGAGGAGGTGTCTCTCCGTCCTCGAGGTAACTTATGACTTTTCTCAGATTGAGGTCAGCTCGCTGTCGCTCCCGCAGCTCTTTCTCTGTCATGTGTGGAATTTCAGGTAGACCATGCTCACCTTCTGACTGGAAACTACGGGGAATAACATCAGGGTGAAGAGCTAAAGACTCAATCAACGCAACTGGTTGACCTGGATCGTTATTGTGGACAGAGCTAGTCTGACAAACTTGATGTCTTTCACAAATAGCCTGTACTGCTCTAGGAAGAACTACTTCTGAGGAACCCGTCAATGTCTAGTAGATGGTGCAAAGCAAACTGCCTAATTCTCTTTCCTTTTGAGACTTGGGGTCATCTTCGAGTTCACCATGCGGCCTTCGAGAAAGACCATCAGCATCTTGGTTTTGCTTGCCTGCCCTATACTGCAGTTCGAAAGAGTACGTGGATAAGGCGGACAACCATCTATAACTGGTGGCATCCAGTTTCGCAGATGTTAAAATGTAGGTAAGTGGATTGCTATCTGTGACGGCTGTGAACTCAGTCCCGTAAAGGTAATCGCTAAACTTCTCGGTGACGGCCCATTTGAGTGCTAAAAACTCCAACTTGTGGGCGGGGTATCTTGCCTCGCTCTTCGTTAGACCTCTGCTTGCGAAAGCGATGACTCGTGTTCGTCCCTCCTGTTCTTGGTATAACGCTGCACCGAGCCCAGTGGTGCTGGCGTCGGTATGCAGGACATACGGAAGTTTAGGATTCGCAAAACCCAGCACCGGAGCGGCAGTGAGTTCTCCAATAATGGCATCGAATGCTTGTTGGCACAGAGGTGTCCACCTTTCTCCAAAGGCCTCTTTTGGATGGAAGTATGGACCTTCCTTCTCCTTCCTTTTGTGGTGGCTCTTCTTGAGAGGTGGGTACCCTGCTGTGAGATCGTTTAACGGTTTGACAATCTTTGAATAGTCTTGAACAAAGCGTCTATAATACCCAGAAAATCCAAGGAACGCTCGTAGCTCCTTGAGATTTTGTGGCCTTGGCCAGGTTTTTAAAGCCTCGATCTTGCTTGGATCTGTCTCTACTCCATACTGAGACACGATGTGGCCGAGGTATTTCACAGAGTTTTGAAAAACTTGCATTTTTCAGGCGACAGTTTCAATCCACACTCCTTTAACTGTTTCAGGACTTTCATCAATCTAGCCTCATGTTCCTCCAAGGTGTCGGAGAAGATTATGAGGTCGTCTATGAAAACTAGCACTTCCTTCCGGTTCAAGTCTCCCATGCATCGCTCCATAAGTCGTTGGAAGGTACTCGGAGCGTTGGTAATTCCCTGGGGCATCCGGTTGAACTCCCAAAAACCGAGAGGGCAAACGAAAGCGGTCTTGTGTTTATCCGCTTCGTCCATCTCGACCTGGTAGTAACCGGACTTCAGGTCTAGCACTGTGAACCATTTAGAACCCGTGAGCAACGAGAACACTTCTTCTAAATTCGGCAGGGCGTATGCATCCTTAATAGTTTGGGAGTTGAGCTTTCTAAAGTCAACACATAGTCGCACAGAGTTGTCTTTCTTCCGGACCACAACAATGGGGGAAGCAAAGGGAGACTCAGACTCACGAATGACACCTGACTCCAACAGCTCCTGCAGATGTTTCCTGACCGCATCCACATCATGAGGGTGAATGGGTCTGGCCCGCTGTTTGAAAGGGGTCTCGTCGTTGAGTTTAATGCGGTGCTTAACTTTGTCGGTATGACCGAAGTTAAGATCGTGATAAGCGAATACTTCTGGCATGGAGTTTAATAAATCGGTCACTCTTTCTCTCCAAGGGGATGGTAAGGAAGAATCACCGAAGTCAAAGTCCCGTTTGGTCTTGGTGAGTGTTTCTGCTTGACTAGAGGAACTACTAGGGTCTGGGGGTGGTCTTTTCCCATAACTTGCTGAACAGCATGCATTTCAGCCAACGTGGTCCTTGGAGGGATCACTATGTCGTGATTGGTTTCATTCCTCAGCATGACTGGTAGACGATGTGGATGTTTAGCAGGCAGAGTATACAGACAGCTAGCTACTAACAATCCACCAGGCAGGGAGGACGTCGACGGTGGTTCCACAGTTGCCCACCTTTCCGTGATGGCTCCATTCACGTGGATAAATGCATCTACGACGACTGTGTGTCCAGCTGGTATGACCTCAGGGTGGATCCTTGCATCTTCGCCCATCCTAGGGCACCTGTATCTGTGTGCTTCTGCCTTGCTTCAAGGATCTTCATCACGGCTTGGTAACCATGGGATGACGGTTTGCAGACACCCTTTTCCTGGAGGGAGAGGGTGTAGAGGACATCCAGTGTGTTCGTACCAATGAGAATCTGGGATACATTGCACATGTCCGGTACCACTAGTGCTAAGGTGGGTACCTCCATTTCAGCTCCTAGAAAATCTTCAGGAAATGTGAAGTTCACTTCCACATACCCTAGGTAAGGTACAGCTTGTCCATTGGCTCCTTCAACGTCCAACAAATTGTTTAGAGAGACTTCATGGGGTGGTTGGACAACTGGCCCTCATAGAGTGAGTGAGGAATCGTTGTCACCTGCGATCCAGTGTCAAGTAAGCAATTCACTTTTTTCTTTCCGATGGTAACTTCAGCTGTACACTTGGTTCCTATTAGTCCAGCTGGCAATCTGATGGACTGTTCCGGTCGCTGTGAGCATTCATTGGCAACAGCTTTAACTTTTCTTGGGCGCTTGTCTCTTTTCACAGCCTCAGTCTGCCCTACGACGGAGACTGTTTTCTGTTTAAATGAAACGTGTGAGTGACATTGTTCTGGAGATCCCACTTGGCTTGGGCATCCCTCAGTTGGCATTTCTTCTCATCAACCTTAGAGGAGTTGGGAGCATTCCCGCAGTGGGTTGCGATGTGCCCATCTTCTCCGCAGTTGAAACAGTACCAGGACGGGGACGGTTGGCTGCTGTCCCACCGCACCTGGACCTTTCACTGGCATTCGGGTCAGCAGCTTCGACTTGGATTGGGGCACCAACTGAACGAGCTGCCCTCTCAGGCTGACGTTTTGACGTTCGCTGAGTAGCCATTTGAGTTTGAAGAGATCGGCTATCTGCTTCCTCAGTTCACTGATTTCAGACACTTCAATTCGGTTTGTCTTGACTCTTGCCTCTACTGGTCTGGTCTGGTGGTGGTTTCTTTGCGGTAGTCTTCGTAAAATTGGGAGATTCCTTTTCTTGTCGCGACGAGATCAGCGTAGTGAACTGACCTTGAAGTTCATTTATCTGTTTCTGGAGACTAGCTACTCTAGTTTCTTCTCCACAAACATGCGTGCTGTGTGCGCAGGTGGCTACCTGTGTCCTGGCAGAACCCAGATGCTGCTTCATGCGCACGGCTCTGGATGCTTCTTTGTCTTCTTCACCGCGCAGCAGTAACAGTAGGTCTACGAATGACGGTGGAGCGTCCTTTAACGGCTCCAGTTTGAGTAGCAGGGCGTTGTCCCAACAACCTCTGCATAGTTGCTTTAATAAGTGTCGGTCGGCTTCTCCAGTGGCTACACCTCCTCTTCTCACCGCTTGATTCAACACTGCTTGTAGCCGGTGCAGGTAGGTGGATGTTTTCTCACCAGAGTCTTGTAGGGTGTTGATGAACCTCGCCATCAGTTCATCTCCATCCTCCACTGTGTCATACGCAGCGTCCAGCAGCTGTATGTAGGAAGCTGCCACTGCTCCGGGACCCAATCGTTTAATGACGTCGCTCGCGGGAGGTAGAAGACTCTCCCGAATTCTCAAGGATTTCTGGAGGTCAGACATCGTAGTGTCTTTCAAAATCAGCTCAACATGTGAGCGCCAAGTGTCATAGTCGGCTTCGTTATTTGGCCTTGGAATCTGGCCAGAGAAAGCCCGCAATTTCAAAGATGAAAGGGCTCGTGTTGCAGTTCCCCCCCTCTTCTTAATGTGTTCCACCACCAGTTTTTGGACTTCTGGTGGAGTGAGAGCATCAGGCGTTAGGGCTGATCGTACCGGTGAGTCCATTGCGATTGGACACGCACTGGGTGACAGAGGCACTGGGGGTGCACTCCTAGGGGGTTCGAACAGAGTGCGGCGAAGTGAAAGGGGGCTAGGCTGAAGTACTGTGGGTAAACTCTTGACTAGCTCCTTCGAAACAGGACATAGTAGAGTGGAAAGAGCATGGGGGTTCACTGGTGGTCCTTCAGCCTCGGTGACTTTGACAGCGTCACTGATTTGAGACATCAGCTCCTCAAGCACTGTTGTGAAATCCTTGCCACTCTTCAAAGCCAAATCCTTCAGATCAGATAAGTAAGACTGAGTGGTGTGGGGCTCTGGTGTAGGTGTGTAGACACTATCTAAAGCGCGCACTTGGAAAGTGGTTTCTGCATCAGTGGGACTTGTGTGTTCCATTGGCAGTAGGGGTCTAAGTGTGTGCATGGCAGAGCTATGGGCAAACTCAACTATCATGTGTCTGTGAAACTCAGAGTTTGGGTCATCTATGAGTAAAGTCCGTCTGACAGAACCATAAGTTATTAGGAGCTTCTCTAGGTCTTGATCTAACTCAGTTTGAGTGAGGCCGCTGACAATGACTGAGTCAGTGACGTTCACGTTTTCCTGTTTTATAATATCCATGCTAAACTAATGCGAGACAAAACTAATTTTGGGTTTACTGGTGTGGTCACTCTTGGGCAACACAATCTCTCTCCTGGCTGGCTCGCCAAGTTTCTGTAACAGGCGTCTCAAGGAACACTGCTACTAGAATGCTAATATCGAAACAGGGTGTGGACCAGATAACTGAAGATACCAGATCGCCCAAAGAGAGAGATGGTCAACCACAAGAATGAACTCACGCAGACGCCAGCTTTAGTTTAAAAGGTAAGAGAATGGTTTGTTTTTATTCTTTTTGTATTATTTATCTCTAACCGTGCATAAAACAATAAAACAGACATATATTACAATGACAAACTATACTAGTAATACTGTGTTTTCCTTTCCACAGAACAATTCAAAACCTCTTTTCAATCACAGATAAGTATGACCCTCCTATCTATTTACCCCTATAACGTAGGTTATTACTTTTAGAGATGGTAGATAGACAAGGATATACTTATTATTCCAATAGGAATCTTGTTTTAAACCAAAAACTCTTATACTGAAATCAAACTCTTATTTTGAAAGAACTTAGATCGTAAACCCATTCAGCGGTATTACTCAATTCTAGATATGAAAATAAAACATCGATTCGAATATGAAAATAAAATATTGATTCACATATGATTATCAAACACAACTGTCATCATCAAAAACACTTCAGTACTTTATAATCCAAAACAAATGAACTTGCACACTCCCTTTGAGCGGCGAATCACATTACTCAGTTCTTTAATATTGCAAAATGAATCCTCTGGTTCCGTGACAGTTTTACTTTCCTCTCTCTCTCTTAGGTCAAAAGATGGTCGACTTGGGTTGGCTCGCCAGTCCACACTCCGTCACAGCAGCGTCTTCAGCGAAAGCGCGCAGAATGCAGACGATATCCAGGGTCCGATGAACTCAATGGATTTTAAAATGGACTCCAACAGGAACAAAAACCCGGCCTTGTCCAAACAAAGCCAACATAACAATTAACATTATTCAAATAAAACCGTTGAAACCTCATGTCAAAGATGTTGTCTCTCTCTCACTTGTGCTATGTAAAATCAGCTTAAACCCACAGCCAGCGTTATTATTTCAATCTGCAAGATATCAGGCAACGGAGATGCACTTGCGAGATAAGCCGCCGTAACCGCCTGCAGTCATTGATGGCTAATACATCCGAACACACCCCGACACTCGACATCCATTAGACTAAAAAAGTAATGGCGCTAACCACGCGTCGCGAAGCTAACTAGCTCTACATTAGGCTAGCTCAATTATTAAAAAGACTTGTCCCATTCTATCTTACACACACCATCCAAAGACATTGTCACAATTAGAGTACTAACTCACCAAGGGAGATTTTCGAATGTACCACAATTGGACTTGCAAGGATGATTCGATTTCGGCAAAGCTTGCCGTCTTTTTCAAGGCAAAACGGCGGAATTGTTGTCACACCGTTGCTAGCTCTCTTATCTAAAATTCTCGTGTAATGCTATAAAAATCCTCGCTAGATAACTATTACGATATCTTGCTGTTTGTCTTCAGAGCAAACTCACGTCTGTGTCCTAGCTGACGAACTTGGCTTCTGCAGAATGAATATATCTGAACAGGTCTTCTTGCAGATTAACCTTTGCCCTGATTGGCCAGGTTCTGTTTTCCCTCCAAAACGAACAGATTAACCTTTGCCCTGATTGGCCAGGTTCTGTTTTCCCTCCAAAACGAACTAAGGGCGGGATATACTTTCTAATTGGCGTACTCTCAATAAGATTACTTTTCTTATTGGCTTATCACTGTCAGATAAAATACAGATTGAATATGTCTGCTAGCAGAATGACCTTTGCAAGTCCTTTACATAAAACGCCATTTTGGCTCCAAGTTCTTCACATGAAACATCATTTCAGCTATACATGTCACAGTTTCCCTCTAGCAACTTAAATTAGTTAAATTATTGTTTTTTCTCTTCAGTGTCTAGTATGTAGTACTTATTCAGTTCTTTTAAGGGTCATTCCACTTATCATTTTATAACACGAAGTGCATTATAACTATGCTCTATTTGTCTGGGTTACACTACACCAACAAACGGCAAAGGTAAAATTGCTGCCTTTTAATATAAACTTTCACCTCAATAGTGAGCTGCCTAAACCACCAAAATTGCAGCTTGCAATGCACCCTCCCCATAGTCCCTTCCCAATTTTCACCGACCTAAGCCCCCTGAATCAAAGCTGACCCCGAGCATGTGCACCTAGTCTGTCTAAGGGTGCCAGAGAGGTACTGTTCACAGGGGGGTGGGTTTGGGTGTGTCCTATCCAGTGATTCATCCCCCATTTCTCTCTTGCCATTTTCATTGTTTAAAAAGTCCACGAAACAAAATCTTCAAGACTATTAGTTATCCTCCTCCAAAGAGTGACCAGGACCAGTTTTCGGTAGACCCTGAAATTCCTCATCTCCCACAGGACCTAGTCATGCATTTTGTGTGTTTACCTTATAATTTTGTTTCTTTCCCTATCGTTTGTTTGATACCAGCACCACAACCACGGCCAAGATGGAAATTTAACTTCGGATTCGGAATTTGTTGCATATGTTGATAAGGAATTATTGAGCTTAATGACACCCCAGATTGTACACCAATTGTACTTTGGGAGACAGCAAAACGTTTTGAGGGGGGAAATTATTTAATTCAGCACAGCCAAGAAAAATAAGGGAATGAATCACAAGGCTGAACTGGAAAGGAAGGTAAAAGATCTCGATAAAAAATATGCAACGAGGTAAACTGATGATACTCATAAACTTCTGTTACAAAGCAGACTTGAGCTCAATGAGTATATTTTCCTCAGAAACAGCAGCACTGATGATGCGTGCACACCAAAACAATTATGAATTTGGAGATGAGTCAGGTAAGCTCCTGGCAAACATGCAGAAACAAAGTAAAGAAAAAAATGATTCATTCAATTAAAGACACAGAGGGTAAACTTGTGACTGAGCAGCAATCGATTAATTTATACACACCAGAAACAAAGCCAGTTACTGCTAAAATTAAGTATTTTCTCGATAAATTATAATTGCCCTCAGTACAATTGAAAATCTGGACTACAGTGCCTATAGAAAGTCATCATACCCTTTTGAAATAGTCACTTATTTTTGTCTTGCAGCCTGAAATGAAAGTACATAAAATCCATCTTTTTCCAGCTTTATTTACACATTTTGCCTTACAACATTCAAATGAAAAAAGGGCACAATTTCTGATAATGAATACAAAATGAAAAACTACAATAACAGGGTTGGAAAAGTGATCAGTACCCTTAGAATAACCATTATAAACGTGCTCAGGTATGACCAATCACCTTCCAGATCATATACCAAGCTAACTGGCCTCCACTTGACATCAATTGTAGTGGTTTTGACTATTTCACAATAAAACCAGCTGTTCCTTGAGGATTCCACTCTTACTAGTGCATGGTAACACAAAGAATTAACCATGGCTGGAAAGGTGCTTTCAAAAGGACTCCGGGATAAAGTTGTGGATAGGCACAAGTTAAGAGAAGGATATAAAAAGATTTCAAAGGCTCTAACTATCCCTCTGAGTACCGTTCAGAGTATTATTAAGAAGTGGAAGGCATATGGCACCACCCACACCTTGTTAAGATCGGGCTGTCCCTCCAAACTGGATGACCGAGCCAGGAAAAGATTGATCAGGAAGCAACTAAGAGGCCAATGGCAACCTTGAAGGAGTTACAAGTCTTAATGGCAGAGGTTGGGCGATCTGTGAATGTGACAACAATCTCACAAGCTTTACACAAAGCTGGCCTGTATAGCAGGGTGGCACAAAAGAAGCCTCTTCTGAAAAAGTGTCACACTGAGTCTCGTTTACGTTATGCGAAGAAACACATAGAAGATTCTGATGCCATGTGGCAAAAGTTTATATGGTCAGATGAGACCAAGGTTGAACTTTTGGACTGAACTCGAAGCGCTATGTTTGGCGGAAACCAAACACCGCACACCACCCAAAACACACCATACCTACAGTGAAGCATGGTGGTGGCAGCATTGGGTTGTGGGGTGTTTCTCTTCCCACACAATACCGAAAGCAACACCGTGTTTTAATACCGAACATAATGAAATTCAAACTCAGTCAGAAAACCTTTAATCACAGAGTCAACTAACTCATAGAGAAAAATAGCCACAAA
>JAINUG010000215.1:0-132500 GCA_029706075.1 Aldrovandia affinis
GTAATCTGGGAAAAGAGATGCATGTTTTAATAAGTTGATTATTATTTGTCATTTCTTCTGTGAAGTTGTTATTATAACTTTTTTTTTTACAAGTACATGTTTAATTATGATGCATTCGGCCCTACATGGGAATTCCCATATATAGAATGGAATCCACACAAGGATTGATTCACTGAAAAGTAAACATTATTTCTTGTTGAACAAGACAGTTAGTATATTTCTATCAATATTGGATAATAACCGAATAATAACTGATGATCAAAAGTCTTCTGTGAAGGCAGTTTATAATCAGTGTTATTTGTATCAGTTGTCTTTTGATTTTCATGATCTCACTTCAGATAAATCCTGGAGTTCAAATGTAATGGTTATTATTCCTAAATAATGTGAGAAGATTTTTTTTCAAAAGAAAATGTGTACCTTCTGTGAAGGTAAAATGAGTATGTTATGTTATACCTCTGTAAGGGCAGCTTGACTGCTGAGGGGTACATATGTGAATACGCTCAGGTTGTGGGTTTGATTCACATTGGGGCCCCATATACTGAAAAATGTATGCATTCATTACTGTAAGTTGCTTTGGATAAAAGCGTCTGCTAAATGGCATATATTATATTAATTGACCTTTCACAACTGTGTTGTGCTTTGTTTATGCTTTGTTTGTTTTTTTGGCTTCTGCTCCATTTATTGAGTGGTGGATGTAAAATTATGAGATATGAAATTACTCTATTAAGATTTTGTTGAAATTATTACATTTGTTCCACACTATTTGTGTTGCTGCTGCTTTGAGATGGTACAGTATATGACTGCTATTATTAAATAAAAATGTTAAAGCTGCAAATCAGTGTTATTTCTTTCATTTTTATTGTATGAGGTTATGATTATATTATTATAATTTATATGTGCAATTTTGTACTGAAAAAACAACACGTCACAATGGTGAAAACACTTCAATTCTGCAATAAGCTAGATCTGTGTCTGACAGAGTAATTATATATGCACTTGAGTCTATGAGTCTATTCCAAGTGGCGGTCACTTGGTGTCCTAGGCAGAGATCAGTCATACCCCCCCAAGCCCCAGGGAGGCCACGCAAAACAAGCACATATGTTGTAATATCATTACCCCCCAAAAGTCACAGAAAATGTTCATGTTGATAGTCAAGAAAGGTGTTTTTTAGAGAAGTTCAGCGTCATTATAGCCATTGTATGTTAGCTAAATACTTGAGCTACTAGCTAGCATTAACTTTAGGATAGCAATTGATGCAATACCTAGCTAGCACGATTATTTACTATTTCATAATGTTCATGATGAGATGACATAACACATACCTTTATCTTTGGCCCGTTTATCCTCTTCTTCTTTTCTATTTTTTCTAAATTGAAATCCCGAAGGCTTTGATCTTTTCATTTTGGCAAGGTAGCTCAATGTGTGTGTGACACAATAGTTTGTGTGACTAAACGATTGTCCATCAATGCAGGGTCAAGAGACTAAACCATTTCAGCTTGGTGATGTACAGACTCATTTTCATTTATCATTATATTTTAAACCAGACAAAGTTGCAGCTGTATATCAGTAGCTATTGAGATATTATTTCCATTTGCTTGAGTGTGTTAGGTGAGCAGGGGTGTATTTGGTTGCAGTGTTAATTTGTGATTTCATTGATTAACTTGTACTGTACAATGTGAGTTTAGAGGCGATATTGACCTCCAACCGTCCCCCACTTCGGGCTTCTAGCAGGTGAGGACTAGGAGACTTCATAGGCTGACAGACAGCAGAAGCAGTGGGAAGACAAAGTCACATCATGCCTGCCCGATGCTAGCGTAGTACTGAGCGCAGATGAGCAAGACTGAAGTGAGCGCGCATCTGTGTCTGTATATGGAGAGCTGTGTGCGTGCGCCCCTTGCCGGCGTGCCGCCTTGGGCGACTGCCTATGTCGCCTATGCCAGGATACGCCACTGTCTATTCAATTCCCGGAATTCATCTTCAGTTCACTTTATCCTTCAAGTCTATTCCTTCCTCTTGATTCCAAATCAATTCCAGTTGTAAGAATCTCATTTCAGCACCAATTTATTTATTTGCAGCAGTTCTAATTGACATCATTTAATAATAATAATAATAATAATAATAAACTTTATTTATATAGCACCTTTCATACAAAATTGCAGCCCAAAGTGCTTTACAGCAGAGAAATTACATGTACAGAGAGCTTCACATAAAATACAGTAAAATAGACATCAAATTGAAATAAATTGAAATAAAATAAAATAAAATAAAATAAAAACAATGAAGATAAAACCCACATGATAATAACAATAAAAGTAGATAAATTAAGATAGAAATAGGGTACATTAAATGCATAATTAGCAAAAGGCTAAAGTGAAGAGATACGTTTTTAGCTTACTTTTGAAAATATTTAGCGAGCTAGCTCCCCTAATATCTATAGGTAAGGTGTTCCATAGCTTTGGGCCATAATTGACAAAGGCTGCATCCCCGATCTTCTTTTGGCTGTTGCTGGGAACTTTCAATAAACCAGCTGCAGATGATCGTAGTGCTCTTGAGGGCACGTAGTTGACAAGAGAGTTTGCAATGTAACTTGGTCCTGTTCCATTTAGGGCTTTGTATATAAGGAGCAGGACCTTAAACTCAATTCTAGATGTTACCGGAAGCCAGTGCAGGGTAACTAACACTGGACTAATGTGCTCTCTTCTCTTGGTTCTAGTTAGTAGCCGAGCTGCAGAGTTTTGAATGAGCTGAAGTCTCTCCGTGTTTTTTTTTTTTTTTTTTTTTTGGGAGGCCAGTAAAAAGTGCATTACAGTAATCGAGTCGGTTAGAAATAAAGGCATGGATAAGTTTTTCGGCGTCCTTTTGATTTATAAATGGTCGTACTTTAGCTATGTTTCTAAGGTGGAAAAATGATGTTTTTGTCACCTTGTTAATGTGGGACTTGAAGCTTAGATCTGAATCTATGATAACACAGAGACTTGTAACCTCAGGTTTAATCCAAGGAGTAAATTTCCCCAGATTATTCAACCACAGCATTTCTCTTTTGCTTTAGGGCCAGACTAGTAGGATTTCAGTTTTGCTCTTGTTTAATTTTAAGAAATTGTTACTCATCCATTTGTTTATTGCTATAAGACAGGTAGTAATGGAGTTTATAGCTGCAGCATCATTTGGTTCAGCAGAGATGTACAGTTGCATGTCATCCGCATAGCTATGATGTTATTTCAATATACTATGATGTTCTGTATGTCTGTATAGCTGTTAGGTTTTTACTCTGGTTTTTAAATATATTTATCTTGTATTAATTATTCAGTATACTGTGATGTCCTGTATGTCTTGTGTGTTCTTTCACTGTCTCCTGTATCATTGCAAACCAAATTCCCGGGATTAATAAAGGCTATCTTATCTTATCTTATGGAAGCATATGTTGTGCTCTCTAATGATGTCCCCAAGTGGCAGCATATATAGCGAAAATAGTAATGGACCAAGGCAGCTCCCTTGTGGAACCCCAAAATATGTGTCATGTTTCTCAGACACATGATCTCCAAGCCTGACGTAATAATTTCTCCCTTTAATATATGTTCTGAACCAGTTTAACACACAGTCAGAAAGACCAACCAACTTTTCGAGACGATTAATTAGGATATCATGGTCAATTGTGTCAAATGCTGCGCTTAGGTCTACGAGGACCAGAATTAAGACCTTATATGCATCAGAGTTTAGTCTGAGGTTGCTGATTATTTTAGTGAGAGCAGTTTCGGTGCTGTGGCATGTTCTAAAGCCTGATTGAAATTCCTCCAGGATATTGCTTTCTTCAAGAAAATAGTTTATTTGGACTGAAACTATCTTTTCAAGTACCTTGCTAATGAATGGAAGGTTGGATATCGGCCTATAGCTGGTCAGCGCATTACTGTCTAGGTTGGGTTTCTTTAGTAAGGGTTTTACAACAGCTGTTTTGAAGGCATCTGGGAAGATGCCTGTTTGAAGAGATGTATTTATAATCTTTAGGACATGACTTGAAACACTGTCAAACATCCACTTAAAAAATGCTGTAGGTACAGGGTCAATACATGAGGTGGAGGAGTTACACTCAGTGACGGTTTTACAAAGCTCAGTTAATGCAATGCAGGTGAATTTTCCCATGGTTACATCTTTTTCACAGGGTTTGCAGAAGTTGTCTGTGTTTACATCACAGGTAATACTGGCTCTAATTGAGGTTATTTTATTATTGAAGAACAATGCGAGTTCTTCACATTTTGATGCAGAGGACTGCGGAGGGGTGGGGGCAGTGTTGAGTAGCTGGTCAATAGTAGAGAATAATATCCTAGAGCAGGGGTCTTCCAACTCCAGGCCTCGAGGTCCGCTGTGTCTGCAGGTATTTGCCCTAGAGTTTCCAGCATTCTCTGTAATAACCTTGGAGAAGTAATCCTTTCTTGCCAGACGTAGGCTATTGCTTTGTTATAAGCAGTCATGGCTTCTTTGTATATATTACAGTGAACTGTGAGCCTAGTTTTCCTCCATTTTCTTTCAGCTGCCCGACAGATTCTCTTAGTCTCACTAACACTGTTATTGTTTAACCATGGGGAGATTCTGTCAGTCGACCTCTTTTTAACCTTTAGTGGAGCAACAGTATCTAAGGTAGGTATCTAAGATATTAATCTATCATATCTAGTGATACCAAGTGAGATCAGCTCTGAGAATTCCTGCAGAAATAGTGATGAGTATCTTGGTGGCCGATATAATGTGATGATGAGCACTGATAATTCTGCTTTGAGCTCAAGAGCAAGGTATTCAAATGATGTAAATTCACCTAGGTCGATGTCATTACACACAAACTGTGTAGAGAAAATGACTGCAATCCCTCCTCCTTTCTTGTTTTGTCTGACTGACTGATAAAAATGTTGCTACACCAGTAGTGATGTTTAGCCAGGTCTCAACTAAAAACATACAATGCAAGTTTTTTCCCATTATCAGATCATTAACCAAAAAGGATTTGTTAGCCAACGATCTGACATTAAGAAGAGCTAATTTCAGCTGTAGGGATTCTGTGACAGGAAGGGGGACCGGTTTTGGTTGAACGTTGACAGATGTAAGATTACTAAGACATCTACTTACAGAACGTGTTGAGTACTGATTGTTTATTCTAGTGGTAGCCTACTCAAAACAGGAATGACATAGTTTAGTAAAGTAGTTTGACGGCCATGCTGTTGTGACGTTATTGGCCCAGTATTACCGTTACCAGTGTTTCTCCGGTACACCGTTGGTTTCGTCCGCATCGTAAGCAGTATCTTGGACAAGCACTAACGATGCAACGTTAAAAGAAATACCTAAAACAAGAAATAGCCTACCTAAAACAGTAAAACATTTAAATTAATGTAATTAAAAATGTAATATAACCTAGTGTAAAATGTATGTAAAGTAATGATGAAATGACAATAAAAAATATAAATGGTGGCACATTTAGTGATATGTTCAGCAGTCACAATTTTTATGTTAATTGACATATCATGAACTGTATTAAAATATTTGTGTAAAATAATAATTACACCCGTTCTGAAAGAAAAAAATAAAGACAATTTTGTAGCTGTCGAAGACTCTCATAACTGGAACACATATGGGCTATGGGGTGTTCTTCAGTCGTGCGCAATGGGAGGGCAGGCGCAGATCTAGTCCCTCTCTTAAGTGGAAGTCCGTGGAAAAGTACATGAACTTCCCCTACTCGTTTCCTTTAGAATAATGAGGTCGCTGGCGGCTCGTCTGCTTAATTTACTCAAGATTCAACTTTTCTTGTACTTCCCATTTTAGTTCTCAGATCTTGTGTTTTAAGCAGGGACGTGCGGTCAGGGGAGGCAGGCAGAGCCTCACCTGTCTTCATGAGAAGTAAAAAAAGAAATAATACAATAAAATAAGTATTAATGTTTGTCCACTCGTCTGTGCTTTCAATGCAATTTCGGTGTGGTTCCTATAAGTTTTGATCGTTTTTATAGTTTTTATACATTTTTCCTGTTCAAATACAACAGAGAGACGAGAGGTGAGGAAGTGACGAGCCGAGCCTCTCCCCAGATTGCGCAATCCCTCACAAACTAAATTGAGCGCGTGCAATTGGCGCGTGCTTGTTGCCATTTCTCTGTATGTTTCCAATATCATGTTTGAAGACACTTTTATTATACGTCTTAATTTCCATAGTGTTCGGTAATGTATTTCAGGTATGTGTGTAATATTTAAGTCTTATTGATCTGACATAAATCCACAAGGAAAAGGCTTGCCTTGAGGCAGCCAGTACCTCTGCCTCACAGACGGGGGCGATAGTGAGCCTGAAGTTTACGACTCGGTTTACTCTTGCAAAAGTCAAAAGAACAACAACCAAACAAATGCACTGATTTTTCGCTCTGAAACTGGAGGATTTGATTTCTAAACTGAATTTTTTTTCAAAACTGGACTTTCAATCAAAGCAAGAAGTCATAATTACTGGGAGACCGACGCCGGAGCTACGAGGTTTGCTTCAAACGAAGGTAAGCTAAGCAATATTTTCACTTTAACTTGTGCGTGTGTCAGGATTATAACAAATAATAGCAGTGGAAATAGCCTAAATGAAATGAAAATAAAAACTAAATAAAATCTACAATGAACGACACAAAACTAACTAAAACGAAAGTGAATTGCATCTAAAATCAGCTATATTTTTCCCGTTTTTTAACAATCACGTTCAAATTTTCCCGTTATTCAGCGCTTACATAGCCGAGGCCAGGGGTCGGTAGGAATGCCCCTCCGGTCCTCGCCGTCAGATATAACGTCTTTTTTAAATAATTGGGGCGGGCTATTTGGTGTGAAAATCAGAATGTTTATGTTATCTGTATTAAAACATTGTATAATAGCACTGTAGATCTGCATTTTCGGTGCGCGTGCACGTGCGGCGCGTCCATATAGCCTACAAAGTGTTCAGGTTTGAGGTTTTGAAAATCTGGTCGCCCTACTCTGATATCTAGTGCCTCTCCAACCATTGACCTCACCGCACGTCACTGGTTTTAAGCGCAATTTCGCATGACGCTTATTACCCAATTTCATTTTATTTAGGTAAGAGAAAACAGAGTAATACACATCATATATCAGTAAAAATAAATTACTGCTTGAATTAACTATTGTGTGTTGCGCATCCCTAAATGTGTATTATAATCATACACACACCTTTCTTAGTGCTGGCAATATTGTCATCATTGCCAAAAGTATAAAGGTATGGCGTTAAATAAACTTTTGCATTCCTTTATCAACAAAATAGTCTTAGAAAGACCACGATGGACTTCGCAATCGCGTACGGCCTCTTACTACATCTTGAACGTCATTACGTCGACGAATCCGACCTGCGTACGGTTACTGTTTTAATTCAACGCACAACAAGCAGTTTTTCCAAGATGGCGGGCTGTGATCGAATGGGGAGAAGTACACACAGCATGGACAAGAGCATTACCCTCCCACCTGACGAGATCTTTCGGAACTTGGAGAATGCCAAGAGGTTCGCAATAGATATAGGTACCAAAACACAAATACCAGTATTTTTGTCTTTCTGTTTTATAAGATGCGCATTAGAATTGTTGGGGCCAACCAGGGGAAAATAAAATTCAACGCTAATGTTCGCTGGCTGTCAATGTAGACGTGAGAACTAATTGACCTTCTAACCAGCTAGTCGGTTTGCTATGTCAAATTTCGAGAATATGTTTAGCCCTGGATGTTATAGTGCCGCAATCCCCAAGTATGTTGTTTTCGAGTTTGCTATAAGTTCGTGTTTAAAACATAGGCATGCTTTTTTGACACAGCTTTATGGCATAGCAGGCAGCAAGCAAAGTTAGATTTCTGCACGAGAGCAAAAACAAAATACATGCACATAATTCTAGATAATGTTATATGTAGTGGGCTAAACGTACAAGCTGCGATCGCTACGAACGTTACCTATGTCACTGCTGCCTTTATTGCCACAGGTGTACATTCCTCGCTAGCCGAGCTTCTAGCTAACTGGCGTGTGTGCGTGGCATATACTTTGTTGCTAGCTGGCCAAATATCGCCTCACCAACTATTGATGTTGTTTTCTGAAAGATAACGTTAGCTAGGTCGCCAGATAGTTGGCTAGCTGGCTGCTGGGTTGCTTCGTTTGTCTCCCTCGTCCATTCTTAGCAAAGTGGACTGCATGAAACTGACTTGCGACGTTACAGCTTACAGTATAACGTTACCCTATTTTATGTGTCTTGTTATAAAACGGTCCAGGTGTCATAACAATTTGTTAATGTTGGCTATTGACGATCTGTCTAAAATTAGAGGCACTTTAGCTAGCCAATTTAACAACTAGACTGTGTCTATTTATTAACCGCAAATTTAGCTTGGTAGCTAGCTAGTTAAACAAAATATCTTTGTGATATGATATCCCTGGTTATAAGACTCAAAAGAGTAACGTCAATGACCGATAAAAACGTGGCAAATTTTCGTTCACCTAACGTTATATGATACCATTGCGTTATACCCCAATACATTTAACGCGTTAGCTAAGTTAACTATTGATTGCATCTAACCAACCTTAACTCTACCTCATGCCGAGGGCCCGTATTCATAAATCGTCTCAGAGTAGGAAATATAGGTCGTTGAAATAAGTGCTTCAGATTCTCAGAATTACCGAATTTTGGTCCTCCTTTTACACCTAAGAATAAAAGCTACTAATGAAGACTTTTTAGCCTTAAAAATACTTCTTCCTCGGCAGATATTTGAGTCTTCACGTGGCCTCCCGACCTGCTTTGGAGTTAACAGGGCTGCCCTCAGTGAGATGTGCTCAAAATAAAAGAAGTTTTGCTACAGTTCGTCTGGAACGCTATATTTACTCCAAACCGTTTACAACAATCTGAGATATGTTTGCTCCCTAGGGGCAATGGTGTAACCATTGTTGTAAGCATTACATTACAGGCATTTAACAGACGCTCCAGAGCTACTTGCACAGTTCTTCTTTACATACAATTCATTAATACAGAATGGATATTTCCTGATGCAATTCAGGTTGAGTAACATGCTCAAAGGTACAATGGCAGTGCCGCACCTGGGCCTCGAACCGGCAACCAAAGCATTTAAGGGTCGGTGTCACACCGCTCACACTCACACTCACACTCATAATCATCAGCAGCAGCAGTAACAGGATTCTAAACTGTACATTCAATACAGCACCGGTTTTAACGCAGCGCAGCAGGTGGCTAGATCATGACATGACTTTAGAGCAGGGGTGGGCAATCTTACCCTGTGTGGGCCGGTGTAGGTGCAGGCTTTTGTTCCAGCCGAGCAGTAGCTCACCTGATTTGACTAATCAGCTAATCAAAGTCTTCAATCAGGGCTTTGATTAGTGGAATCAGGTGTGTCACTGTTCAGTTGGAACAAAAGCCTGCACTCACACCGGCCCACACAGGGTAAGATTGCCCACCCCTGCTTTAGAGGCATGTAACCTGTGTTTCAATGATTATCCTCAAGCCTTCACTCTAGGAACTCTAATTTCAGATAAACCACACAGGTGCATGACCAATTATACAAGGGAATAATTATGGAAAACCTGTCGGGACAAGTCGGTATTGTGGCGCAGTTAAAGGGAAGTGTCAACAAGGTGAAACCTGGATGCACCAAGGAGTCAGAGGCCATCTAGAAAAATAATTTGGCTAGCATTAACTAAACGAATGCATATCCCAATTGCAGGCTGACATTTTTACACGTTTTTACTTGCGTTAAAGTCGAGCCTGCCTGTGTGAAAGTAGAGCCCTGCACATTGCAATTGCTGTCTCCGATGGCTCAGCAATCGGTGTTGAAAGACGGAGATAAAAGAATTGAAAGAATGATAAAAGAAGGAAACACAAACGTTCCTGTGGGCTGATGTCAGTCCTGTAGACCAGGCGCTGAGGTCACGCTGCTCCACATTCCACAAACAGCCCAAGTTCATTCTTAAGATCTGTGTTTCCTCCACAACAGTCAAAGGCAATTTGCAGGCGTAAAGCAGACCACTGGTTTTGATTACTTTATCAATTATGTTTTTCTGGTCCCTCAAAATGATGGGCTACATATTGGGGAAAGAAAATAAGTGACAATTCTTTAGTCTTGAACTGCCATTGGTTGTTCTGAACGTCTTCCAGGTCTTGTGCTTGGCTTTAAGGCCCCTAAGTTGAAGTTTTGTATTGGCCATAACAAATTAGTTTGGCCTTGGTGTGGCTTGTGACGTGTTAACTGGCTACAATGGCTACAAATGTCTTATCCACTGTCACAACCGCAAACTTGGAAAGCCCCCCCCCGGCTATTTTTCCATAATTTTCTTTCAGGGTGTTCAAAACAGTCAAAATAAAGGGGACCTTTCTAAATGGCTATGTATTTCTTTTTGAGTTAAGGCTTATTTGAGATATTAATGGAGTTATTTCTGCTGACATTTTTCACCTCTTTTTTTGACAGGAGGTTCTTTGACAAAACTTGCCTATTATTCCACTGTTCAGCACAAAGTAGCCAAAGTCCGGTCGTTTGACCACTCTGTAAAGGTAGGACATCATGGATTAATAACTTGGACATCATGGGTTGCTTGCCATAACATGAAATATTGAATTTGATGATTGCATGTGGTGAATGATTGATGTTTGCGTGTCAGGTTATTATAATATATATTTTTAATCCGCTGTGCACGGTACAAATGCTTGTTAATTAGACTACAGATTCATAAGTAAATTTTACCGCATGTTTTAAGGTTTTACACTATGTTTAATAATGCTGAGGTAGACCCTAATGTATCCATATTCCAGTTCATACATGCTTGCTTTACTGCTAAAAAACAAACAAAAATGGAATATATTTTTACCGCCATTTCTGTACCAGTTTAGAATGGCCAGTTTCTGTGTCTGTGTGTGTGTGTGTGTGTGTGTGTGTGTGTGTGTGTGTGTGTGTGTGTGTGTGTGTGTGTGTGTGTGTGTGTGTGTGTGTGTGTGTGTCTGTGTGTGTGTGTGTGTGTGTGTGTGTGTGTGTGTGTGTGTGTCAAACAGTCCTGTCTTTTCAGCATTCTCCCTCAGTTCAGGTGAGCGATTGAGATAGCCTGCACAGCTGTGGGAGCTGGTGTAATGTTTCCAACTGAACTCTCCACGGGGTAACGTGGTTAGCAAGTAAAGCACAAGGCCACACATCGCACACCTTGCGGGCCTCCATATTTAATCGTGCAGTTAAGGAAACCGTGGTCAGGGGAAAAGTTGCTGAAACTGAAATCTGGGGCTGTATGTACAAAGATTCTAAGAGTAGGAGTGCTGATCTAGGATCAGGTTTCCCCTGTCCATATCCTAACCATATCCATCATGAGGTAAAAGGTTAAACTGATCCTAGATCCTAGGCCCCTGTCTGATGGGTGCAGTCTGAATCAAGAAAGAATATCTCCCGTTAATCCAATTAGACTTTAGTAGATTTTTAAGAATGTGAGCTTGATCAGTGGCAGATGCGCAGCACTGTAGAAACAGCTGGGGTTAAAGGTATATGCAGGTATATAATTGACTACTTTCACAAGAGCAGTTTCTGTACTCTGACCTGGGGAAAGATTGGCATTCTTCCACAGATGTCACAAGAGCTCAAGGAGGTCGATGTCACTAATTGCCATGCCACCATTTGTATTATTTTATTCTTTCAAAGGGAACATTTGAAATGGGTCTGTAATGCCTCAGGGCCTAGATTTAGATTTGCATGGAAGAGCCTTGCTGTATAGTACTATTTTTGATGGATTCAGGCGCATATCCTATAGAAAGAGAGGCATGCACTAGGCCTATACTCAAAATAGTTTTGCACAGAGCAGGTTGTGTTTCAGGATTACAGGTTTTGTAGCTTCCAACTAACATGGAGGATGTAGTAGTCACAGGCTTACGGAGTTTGGTTGGTTTGGTCTATGCAGTGTCAAAAAGAAGAAACTGCACCTGTTGTGTATTTGATTAGAGACGATGTTGTGCAAACTGATGCGGGTGTAGTTATTTTGTGTGGTGCTGATTTGCATGATCAGAGACGACCTACATTTACATTTTAGGCATTTAGCAGATGCTCTTATCCAGAGCAACGTCTAAAAAGTGCATTTATACATGGTAAGATTAAACATGGTTGGTGCAAGAGATCAGTGTAGTAACACTGCGACAGACATTTATTTTTTATAAATATGTAGACTGATGATGGCAGTTAATTAATGTATAGAGTCAGTGGTAGTGGAGTCTAAAGAGGTGGGTTTTTAGTCTCAGAAGATGGGCATTGATTCCGTGACCTTGTGCAAATTGAGTTATTTCGGGCGGGTGTTCCTCAGTTATTTTCACTGAGGTTTCAGGACAATGCTGTTCCTCACATGCATCACTTGTTTAATGAGCTCACTGAGTTGTAAAAAAAATTGCCTCAAAACGCTCATTGGAAGCAGCCTATCTGAATTACTTGACACAAAACCCAGCAATGTGAACTGGCCCCTCAGGAATTGAGATGACAATTTTGATCTAAGTCAACCTAGGCATACTGTCTTGGAATGCTGTAACTATGGCAACTGCCACCACAGATCTACATTTCCCAAGGTGATGGATCCTAAATGAGTGTTAAATCACTACAGATTTTCACAGGGCGGCAGTGTAGTGTAATGGTTAGGGAACTGGGCTTGTAACTTAGAGGTTGCTGGTTCAAGTCCCAGGTGGGGGCACTGCTGGTGTACCCTTGAGCAAGGTACTTAACCTGAATTGCTTCAGTAAATATCCAGCTGTATAAATGGATTGTGTATAAAGAAATGTAAACTGTGTAAGTAGTTCTGGCTAAGAGCGTCTGCTAAAATGTAAATGTAATGTAAATGTAACTTAACTGCAGTGTTTAAAGTGAATTCCACTGAGCAGCAGTTCCAGTATGCAGGATCGACAGAACTTTGCATCTGAGCAAATGCCTAAACTTGTATACTGGATGTTTCTCAAATATATTTGCAGTAATCAGAAGAGGGATTTCGTGAAGCATATAAAAGTGGACATTTTCGTGTCACTGACCCCATTTGGTGGTTCCTAAAAACCCCCCCCTTTCCCTCCCTTCTTTATCGCCCTCTCTAATTCACTAAGCCACGTTAGTGCTGCTGTTTTTACCTCTAAGTGGCAGGCTGTGGAGAGGCTGGCTGGTGAGGCTCTGCTCTGCAGGCGCACTGCTCTCCAGTGTTATTGAAGGGCTGATCCCCTGGGATTAGTTCCTTCCTGGGATAGCCATTTTTTCCTCTCTGGTTAAGTGTGTGCCTACTCAGTCCTGTAATAATCTGCCCCCCTCCCTTTACTGTGCGTGTGTGCATGTGTGCGTGAGTCCTGTAACAATATGTCCTCCTCCTTTTACTGGACGTTCATTAGCTCGACTGACCGGTACAGTTTTTTTCCCCCTCTGTGGGTGAACTATATATGAACAATATAGGAGTGCAGAAAAGCTAAATGACTCAGTGGGACTAACAAAAGGAAATATTTGCACAACGCAGAACAAGACCAACCACTCCTATTCATGAATCCAATTAAATTAAGTAGGTAAACACGCAGTTACTTCTGTTCTTCTGGGCTATGCAAGCCTTTCCTTTTGGAAGTCTTCATTTAATTGATGACTTGTTGACGTACCCGGAATGTTGATGTTGGGTTTGCCGTGGGTGGAGCCCGGTGGTACGCTTCTGTAGTTCTGCACTTAGATGGCCTTTTTTAGGCCTGTTGTTCTTGAAGAGAGTTGAATGTGTTCCGTAGCCAAGCTCCAGTGGCACGTTGTGTCTGCGCAGTGACATGCCCGAGCCCGCAGTGCCAGCTCCCCTTCTCTCTCTCTCTCGCCAGGAGACGGAGGATGACCCCGTGTACGAGATCTCGGTCCAGGAGGAGATCATCGCCCGTCTGCACTTCATCAAGTTCGAGAACGCCTACATCGAGACCTGCCTGGACTTCATCAAGGACCACCTGGTGAACACCGAGACCAAAGTGATTAAGGCCACCGGCGGGGGTGCGCACAAATTCAGGGACCTGATCGAGAGGAAGCTGAAGCTCAAGTGAGTGCACCTTCGCTTCGTGTCCCCCGGCACGCACGCACACGTGCACATACATGCGCGCCCACACGTGCACGCACACACGTGCACGCACCCACACACAAATGCTTAGGGCAGGGGTGTCCAATCTTATCCGAGAAGGGCCGGTGTGGGTGCGGGCTTTTGCTGTATCCCAGCACTAACAACACCTGATTCAGCTAATTCACCAATCATGGTCTACAATCAAGACCTTGATTAGTTGAATCAGGTGTTTAGTGCTGGGCTAGAACAAAAACCAACACTCACAGCGGCCCTGGCTTAGGGCGTATAAACGGGTACACTGAGGTGAGAAGCGTACGTAATGTTGTATGAACGTTTCCCTGTCCGCTCTCCCCATGCCAGAGTGGACAAAGAGGACGAGATGACCTGCCTGATTAAAGGCTGCAACTTCGTGCTGAGAAACATCCCGCACGAGGCCTTCGTCTACGTCAAACACGCCGACTCAGAGTTCCGCTTCCAGAACACGCAGCCCGACATCTTCCCATACCTGCTCGTCAACATCGGCTCCGGCGTGTCCATCGTCAAGGTGAGCTCACCTCACGGGCTCCCGCGGTATCCTTGCCCGTCGGCAACTGCTCGATTCGGGGTTCGCGTCTTCCTCGGGGGCTGTGTTGACTCGGGAGAAAACGGTTCGCCGTAAAAGTTAAAAATCTGATTCTGTGCTAAACGGAGTAAACGTTTTTTCTTTTTTTAATGCAGGTCGAATCTGAGGACAAATTTGAACGCATTGGTGGAAGCTCAATCGGCGGTGGGACTTTTTGGGGCCTAGGAGCTCTGCTTACCAAAACTAAAGTGAGTATATCCATGTATGTAGTCTTGAACAAGCAAGGGATTTACACAAAATTACACTTGTACTTCATCCCAGGTTTGGTGGTCGGTGAAAATAATGAGACCCTTTGTGTAAGAATTCATAACAAAAGGGACACTAAATGAAGAACTAAGTATTACAGCATAGCATTAATGAAATGCATGAATGACGATTCCCTTTGGGAACCATGCTAAACTGGAGTGGCGTGTGTGTATTTATGTATATATATATATATATATATTTATTATTATTTTATTAAATTTTTATAACAGACCTACATAATGAGCCTGGAACAGGCTTGTCCTTTTACACAGGTGGATTAACATGGAAAATGTGCTCACCCAGTCAACCGATTAATTATTATATTGAACTAATTTTTGAAGGAGAAATAAGATATATATTTTTTCCACCAGGTTTACTTTTCAAAAGTAAAGGAAAAATACATGCAGTGTATAAAAGCATATCTTCCATTTCTGCCCGTGTGTTGGTAACAGCATGAGGTATGCGACTGTGGTATAATCTTCATGGGAATTTGAATATGAAAATATTTTGATAGTTTGACATTGGTTATGTAAAGCGTTGGTAACCTGACTGAAACGTATACCAGTTGCTATCTTTTCATATTATTCATATTATATTAGAGCACGCTCAGCATTCTCTACCACAGTGAAATCGGTGTGGGTGATCTCATTTCGTCCCATTAAGTATATCATGCTTGTTGTGATCTGCTCAGGTCCGGCATCTCCGATTCAGAGCGTATGTGCACGACTCCTCTCTGTCACCTTGGACTAAACTCGTCGTGCCATTGTCAAACATTTTTGCCTAGTTATGGTCTTCTTGAACATGCTTAGTTAAGCATGGTATAGTTTTTTGTGGGTGATATTAATTTTTTTCTGTTTGAAGGCCCTAATTCTAACATAGGAACATAAGAATACATAATGACGAGAACGGGAGTTTTAGCATGAATAGAAAACCTCCCCGTTCTGTCAGTTGGCACTTGGCGAACTGTCATGTGTCCTGAAAGTGCTCTGTTTTATTTATTTGATATACTTGGTTTACTAAGGAAATTCCACTATGGTGGAATGAACTCCCCACTGATGTCAGGACAGCTGAATCGCTGCTCATCTTATCGCCACAGGCTGAAAACTCATCTCTTTAGACTGCACCTCAGACCTTAACCCACACGTCCCCATATTAAAAAATTAATCAATTAATTTTGCACTTATTGTTAATTTCCTTGTAATTAGCACTTGTTGTTTATATAGCGTACTTGACGAATGATGTGCTTAGACATTGTAGCATCAAGTGGTTGTTCATCTACTCAAGCTGAATGCACTTTCTGTAAGTCGCTTTGGATAAAAGCATCTGCTACATGATTGTATTGCATTGATTGAATTACATGCTCGTGTCATCTGAATGAAAGCACTGTTTTTATAGGTCAATGCC
Organism: Aldrovandia affinis; assembly: GCA_029706075.1. NCBI lineage: Eukaryota > Metazoa > Chordata > Actinopteri > Notacanthiformes > Halosauridae > Aldrovandia > Aldrovandia affinis. The sequence goes on from JAINUG010000215.1 coordinate 16,323, forward strand.
TCAACATTGGTTGAACTACAACACAATGAAAACTGACCCTCGCTTTCTCCTACCGCAGAGATTTGATGAGCTCCTCCAGTTGGCCTCCAGGGGGCAGCACACAAGTGTTGACATGCTGGTCAAAGACATATATGGGGGGTCCTATGGCTCCCTGGGCTTGACTGGTGACCTCATTGCCAGCAGCTTTGGGAAGTCAGCCACTGCAGACAACGGTAAAGGGTCTAAACTATCAAATTATATTTCAGTTTAGGCTTGATTTGAACTATATCCCCCCCCCAGGGAACCCAAGGAAACATACAAGTGAATGCTAGCCAAGTTGTGGGGTGATGGCGATCCATGTAAATGGGGAAAACCACGCTGTACTGTACCAATAATAAGGACTTATGCAGGAAGTGGGGTTTGTTCCAAACAGGAAAACTGTTACGCTGGAGGAAGTAATGGCACTAAACCGAACGTTTTATTTTCGGCTGGTTCACAGGTACACATTTTCTCAGGTTGGGTGGCTGCAAACCCAGAACCCAAAAGCCAACTCCGTTTGAACTCGAAGGGCGCAAAAACAAAACTGTTAGGAGAGAGGTCGGCGCAGCTCGTTTCTAATGTGAATCTTTAACACCGTTCTTATTTATATATCTGACATTTACCACCATACTAAAACAACGAAATAAAAGAAAGTGTTCGCCTGACCGCGCAGCCAGACAGCAAAGAATGGTAGCCTAGACTGGCCATTTGCGACTGATTGGAAGCCCCGAGACCTGCCTGTATTTGATTCAATGATGTATTTGGCAGCACAGCCATTGTCTTGGTCTTTTTAATATTTTTCGAATATATATTATATTATTATATTATATATATATTTCTAATATTTTTTGGGGGGGAAAAGAGCTACAGCTAAATTGGTCATTCAGGTGAAACATCATTGGTATAATTGAACTTTTTTTTTTAAGCTGATGTTTGTGTGTGGGGGCAAAATGTACTGTTGGGTGTGAGAATTTCTGCTGAATAAGAAAGAAAATGAAAATTATTTTTGTTAGCCCCTCACCCCCTCCTGGTCTTGTTCCCTGTTAATGAAGAGTTCTCCAAGGAGGACATGGCCAAGAGCCTCCTGCATATGATCAGCAACGACATCGGGCAGCTGGCCTGCCTCTACGCCAAGCTGCACAACCTGAGCCGGGTCTACTTCGGCGGATTCTTCATCCGCGGGCACCCAGTCACCATGCACACCATCACCTACAGCATCAACTTCTTCACCAAGGTAAAGCACCTGGGTCCAATTCTGAATTATTAGCAAAGTAGCGATTACCTTTAGGGGTCCAAGCAGCAAAGATGTGTTTTTCTTCCGATTGTTATTTTTATTATTATTATTTAGTTATTTCTTTTCTGGCCTAAAAGTGTGTAGAGCTCAGAAAGCTACAGCAACCAAACTTGGCACTTTCAAATCCTACCCACATACACCCGATCGGGCAGATGGTGGCGCTATAACGAGTGATTTTACCTTTTGGTCCATGGATTTGACCTTTTGTGTTGATCAGTGGCAAGAAATCCCATTTATATTCCACAAAGTAAGAAAATAAATGTGAAAAAAGGGGGAAGTGAATACGTATACCCACCGTATAAAGCATCTCAGACTAGGAATACTGATCTAGGATCAGTTTTTCCTTTTAGCTCATAATGGGTAAGGTTTGGATATGAACTGAAAGAACCTGATCCTAGACCACTCCTACTCAGTTGTTCTATACGTGCACATGGGCGCACATGTTGCCTTGTTGAGGTTTGTCATGCTCCGGCCTCACGCCTGCCCATCCTGTGGTCTCCGTTACAGGGCGAGGTGCAGGCTCTCTTCCTCCGACACGAGGGCTACCTGGGCGCCATCGGGGCCTTCCTGAAAGGGGCGGAGGAAGACAGTAAGTTACAATGGGAATGAGCGCCCCCGTGTGGGAATGAGCGCGTATGGGAATGAGCACATGCGTCTGAGAATGACACGTGCCTATGGGAATGAGTACATGCGTGTGTGCGTGTGTGTGTGCGTGTGTGTGCGCGTGTGTGTGCGCGTGTGTGTGTGTGTGCGCGCGTGTGTGTGTGTGTGCGCGTGTGTGTGTGTGCGCGCGTGTGTGTGTGTGTGTGCGCGTCTGTGTGTGTGAATGAGTTCGTATGGGAATGAGCGCGCCTATGGGAATGAGTGCGTATGGGAATGAGCGCGTATGGGAATGAGCGTGTGCGTCTGAGAATGCCTATGGGAATGAGTACATGCGTGTGTGTGTGTGTGTGTGTGTGTGAATGAGTTCGTATGGGAATTACATTACATTACATTACAGGCATTTGGCAGACGCTCTTATCCAGAGCGACGTACAACAAAGTGTTAACCGTAGTTATGAATGAGTTCGTATGGGAATGAGCGCATGCACGTGGGAATGAGCGCGTGCGTCTGAGAATGACACGTGCCTATGGGAACGAGCTTGTATGGGAATGAGTTTGTATTGGAATGAGTGTGTGCCTGTGTGTGTGAATGAGTTTGTATGGGAATGAGTACGTGCGTGTGTGTGTGTGAACGAGCGCATATTTGAATGAGTCCGTATGACCCATGAATCTGGTAGAGCATGTGTTTTTTTTCCCCCTGTGCAAAAAATGCTCCCGGTTAGAAGAGCGGTGCCCCTCAACCCTTTTTTTATATGTCTCTAAACCCAGGGCCCTCCTTGCCCAATCCTACTCTCAATGATCAGAGATCATTTTTTTTGGGGCTAACCAAAACTCTGTAAACACTGAATGAACAATAATCATGAGCGATTGTGTCACTTACATCTTCAGCTGGAGTATGAAGGTGAACCCAGGGAAGAGTGTTTTGTTGGCCGAACCGAGCCTCCGAAATGGTTGAATATGTGAATCCAAACCAAAAACCTTTCCTTGGTTCTGCTTTCCCACAGAACAGCGTTTTCTGTAGAGACCAATCTGATCCTCGTATCGTGTGGACATCTTAACGTTGACTTTTCCATAAAGACGGCGGTCAGCTTATTAATGGTGGTCTCTGAAGCGTGCTGTGATGCTGACAGAATTCTTTCTTGTATACGTAAATGTACGACCTCTGTATACGACCTCTAACATTGCGATTGTGATGTGGCGCTCTTCCTGCGAGCAGACCCAAACCAGTACAGCTGGGGGGAGAACTACGCCGGGAGCTCTGGTTTGATGAGCGTCTCTCCAGACCTGAACCCCATGCAGCGAGCACGCAGCGGAACGGTGAGCTCCTCCCCCGTCCGTGTGCCACAGACACCGCCACAAGGGAGAGGACCTCCTTTTCCTTCCTTGCATTTATCAATATTATATGTTAAATGTTTGATTAATGTGTTTATATTTTTCCTTTATTATATTTGCTTGCCAGACGCCCTTGCTCAGGGTTACGTATATTCTCATATGTGTTTTTATAGCTGGATTACAGGTTCAGAGATTCATATGTTGTGCCTTGGCCAGAAAAACAATGGTAGTTCCCCACTCTTTCCGTATATTGAATTTCCTGCTGCTGCCCATCTTATGAGCAGCCTACCTCATACAGAATTAGCAGTTTTCTTTTTCCTAGTTAACAGTTAAACGGCGGTTTGTCCTACCCTTCTGTTGGCTCAATGCCCCCCCCCAGGAGAAGAAAAGACCCCTGTTTTTACCCATAGAATTTTGATCTGATAAGGCCCAGTTTTGCATTCTTTCGAGTTTGCCAGCACGGGGGAAGGTTCACTGCCTCTGCCTTATGGAGACTGTACAGGCCAGGGCATGTAAAGTTTAAACCACCTAACATTTTTTTCTTGTCATACTTTGAAAGTGTTGGAGTTATTATACTGGTCTTGGTGGGATTTACAGCCCAGTGAGTGTGCCAAAATATGATTGTCTATGAAAAGAGACCGCTCCAATTATTTAAAGGCTGGGTAACTAGAATGTTTAAATACATTTAAATCATTTCAAACCGAAATCTCTGTTTACATAGATGTAAGAGCGTAACTGCACTATATACCGTATGCTTACCTGTACCTGTCCTGTTTCATCCAAGGTGCAGTGTTTGTGAGGACTTTTGGGACTACATATGTTTTCAATAATTTAAATACCTTTTGGTGGTGAGAGAGGCCATCTAGTCTAGGCAATGGAGTAAACTGAAAAGTTCTAATGATAAAACCAGTACACAAAAATGTCCCCATGTTTTCCAGGTGAATGTGGTTTTGTGGGGAAGTGAGCGTTCATCGTTTACCCCTTGTGAAAGCGCCAAATGATCTTGGATGCAGTTGAATCACTCTCTTCCCCCTCCCCCTCCCCCTCCCCCTCCCCCCCCCCCTCCCCCCCCCTCCCCCTCCCCCATTCCTACATCCTGTGATGTCCTCTAATGCTCCTTATTTCCACTTCTTTTTCATATCTGCAATCTCACCCCTGTCTTTTGTGTCAGTTTTCCGTAAGTACATCCCCAGGCAGTGTGTGTGTTGTGTGTCGAGGCTAACCCGAGAGCTCCAGCTCGCTGGCTTGTGCACAGTGTTTAAACTGCTGGTTAACAGATTTAACCAGGCTAACTGCTGATAGTCACTCACCTTGGTGTCTAAGTTGCTAGTTTTATGCTAGTCACTCACATGTGTGCATACGATGTCAGCTGATCATTTTACAGAGTCACTGGCTTGTGCGCACAGCACTTTTTACAGACAGTCATTCGCGTGTGTGCCGCGTTGACTGTCGTCGCTCTGTCTTGTCTGAATGGCTTTCCTGCTTTTCACCACCTGCTGCAGCTTTAGTTGTCTGTCGCACTGTGATGTACAACAACACCATTACGTTACATTACATTACAGGCATTTAGCAGACGCTCTTATCCAGAGCGACTTACACAGTTTCACATTTCTTTTGCATACAATCCATTTATACAGCTGGATACTGAAGCAATTCAGGTTAAGTACCTTGCTCAAGGGTACAACGGCAGTGTCCCCACCTGGGATCGAACCAGCAACCTCTGAGTTGCAAGCCCAGTTCCCTAACCATTATGCTAACACTGCCACACACCAAGCTTTCAATTAATTTAAATTTTGCGTTAGCTTTAATGTTCCGTTAATCGAGGTGTCCGATCCTCACTGAAATCCATATTGTATCACAATCACAAAAAGTCATTTAAGTTCAGCAAGCTATATTTGGTTAGGCTGGAAGTCATTATTGACGTGACTGTTGCTAGTGGGTCTGTGTGGCTCAGTTGGTAGAGTATGGTGTTGGCGACGCTTAGGAAGTTATTGATCGATTTTTAAAAGCTTTTGTCTTTAAGAATGTCTTGTGAAACATTCTTTGCTCTAAATTCATGCAAGTCAGTTATGTGTGCAAATATTCCCCTTAGGCTCAGTGTGATTAATCAACAAATGCTTTAATCACCCCCAAAATTTGCATCAGACTTTTAAATACATGCTAAATTCATTATAAATTGGCATGTTACCTCAGTGTAAACATGCTAGTGAATGTTATTTGATGTAACAACACTAATCCTAGATACAGCCATCATTTTCAAAATCAGGAGTTTTAGTTAAGCCTCTTAACATTATTTAAACATAGCTGATATGTCACTCAAGTAAAGACTGAGTGCTATATGTAATTGATAGAACTATAGCCATAGGTCTTGTTAACCTATGCAATAGAATTTCAAGGTGTTTAGAAATGGATAAATTGGGGCTGCTGGGTGGCCCTTCCTGTTAAGTCTCTGTTCTAGTGTGTGGATAAGCCCCACAGTCTGCATCCTGTTAAGGCACTGTTCTAGTGTGTGGATGAGCCCCACGGTCTGCATCCTGTTAAGACACTGTTCTAGTGTGTGGATGAGCCCCATGGTCTGCATCCTGTTAAGGCACTGTTCTAGTGTGTGGATGAGCCCCACGGTCTGGTATTAAATCTAGTTGCCCTTAGTAGGTTAATGATGTCTTTCCCTCAGATTTCTATGCAAACATCAACTTACTGCTCCTTGTGAAACATCAGCAAGTTGAGCAGTCTTTGTCACTGATTATTATCTGTTTTTTTTCCCTCTCAATTTGGTAGCCAATTGCACCCTCTATTTATTTCGATTTACCCTCCCCACACAGGCCTGCCGCTCCTCTCTACGAGGCAAGCTAATTATCTGTGGGCAGCGAACTCCGCTTCCTTCGAGACGGAATTCGCCCACCCACATTCTGGAGACTCCTGACGTGCTTCATGGCTCACCCGAGCCCCTCCCCCTGGGGCGGACAGCCAAATGCCGCCCCCGATCAGGGCTGACGACCAGGACCAGTCTGGTAGAGATTAGTTTCAAGCCGCGTCCTTGACCGGCAGCGCACACCGTATCGGACCAGCCACAATACGGTGCATTAGACCACTATGCTATTCGCCGCCCCTGTGTTTCCTTTATTTTGACAGTTACCTGTTGGTGGTTTATAAAAAAGTTGAAAGGTTCGATTTTTTGTTTTGTTTTGTTTTCTTTCTTGGGCTGTGGGGAATTATACAAAAATAAAATAGTTGTTAAACCGCTTCAAGACGTACTCCATAAAGGACTTTCAAACACTTGACTATTCAACTTTCCCCTGCCTCTCATGAAAACCTGCTGACCGCCTGCGTTGTGTGCTTTTCAGTCAAATGTAGCGATCCATACTTTCAATCTTGAATTGGGAACTCAAATTCATTGGTATTTCAAACTTGAATTCTTGTATACTGTTTAAACTGATTTAGATTAATCTTGCATAGTTGTTCATTTTTTTGTGATCAATTTTGTACATTTTCCCAAACCAAAAATGAAAGTTTAAAGCCACATGTTGTTCTGTACATGCTGTTGTAGGGCTGGGATGTTTTGAAAGGGGCTAATGGCTGGCATATGTGTCCGTTTACGGCATATCCACTCGCATGTTACATTTTACACGCACATTTCAAGTATGCACATTTCACTTTCAGCCCAAGGTTTACATGGATGCACTGTAGGGGCCAGCACAAAGCGAAACCTCCTGTAGTTGTCTGTAGGGATGTTAATGATTAATCGATGATCGATTAATCGTCGTTAAGAATTTGATCGATCACGCATATCAAATTAACGATTATGTATCACAGGAGTTATCCAATAGCACAAACTCTAGTGAGTGTTATAATATTGCTTTGAAACAACTGTTAAAACCTTGTTGATTTTATCAAATTTATCTAGCAATATTTCACAAAAGAAACAATTTACGACAAAACATTTTTGTTATATTTTGTACAGCCTAACGTTACCTCAGCCGACGACAGCGTGGTCTCTTGAATTCGCTAAGCACGCCTAAAGTTACTTCCGCTTTTCTGAGTTTTTCAAATTGCCATGCCTCCACTGTCGGAGAGCCCTTTTCATTTCAAAAGGAATATTGTTTTAGTTCTTAGGCCTACTGAATGGTGTTTCATTTCCTTCATAATTCTTACTGTTTTATGCTGTTAAAATAGACCCGTGTCTCAAAAGTTTGAATAAAGCTTCTTTTTTTTGTGGAAAAAAACATGCATTTTTTGTTCTCTCATACGCTACATTTAGCTTTTATTTGAAGATTAATCGATTAATTGTTCGCTAACGTGGCCGACGATCGATCAAGGAAAGTTCTTAAAATTAGCATCCCTAGTTGTCTTTGATTGTGTGTTGTGATGGCGTAGTCGTAGTTGTGATGTCGTAGTTGTGATGTCGTGACCGGGTCCCTGACTCCCCCACAGTTTGACATGCTGGAGATGGACCGCCTGGAGAGGAAACTGGTGAACCTGCATCTGCTCCAGGACCCGTCGTCCTACATCCCCGACACGGTGGACCTGACTGAGGACGCCCACGCCCGCGAGTACTGGCTCTTCTGCTTCGAGGAGGCGCTGGATGGGGTGAGGGGGCGCCGCCCCAGGCGGCTGAGTTTACATCACAGTTGGGCTGCGGTCTGACTGGCCCCGTATGGCAGGGCTGTACTCATGGGGGAAAAGACACTTCCTTTCTGCTTTCATCAAACCGATATCTACAGGTAGTGACAAAATGGATATTCATTTTTTTTTTTTTTTTTTTACATTTATTTTTCCGATTTTCTCCCGTTTTTCTCCCAATTTGGTAGCCAATTACTCCCGCTATTCTTAGTTCAATCCCCTCCCTCGTAGTTCGCTGCCATAGCCCTGTGACCGGCAGTGACAATGGCAAAGCACTTCTTCCTCCGAGACAGCACTCGTCGTGCTGTCGACTGTAATTCCGGCACCCCAGAACCAGTCCTGTGTGCAGCAAACTGTGTCGGCTTCCCTCCCTGGGGCGGACAGTCAATTGCCGCCCCGGTGGCACTCCCGGCCAGAGCCGACTCTGGCGCGACGGGCGAATCGAAACCCGGGCGCCGTGGCCAGCGCTGGACGTTGAAACCAAAATGGATATTCAAAAGTTAAGTCCTGTGATAAGGTGTTGGGCCACCACGTGTGCCCAGAACGGCCCGTTCACACTGTAGAATAGAGCCTACCAGCATCTGGAATTCTGCAGGAGGAATACAACACCACTCTTCACACAAGAAAATCTATCAATTCACGCTTAGTAGAGGGAAATGGAACACGCCGTCTCAGGTGCCGTTCTAGACTATCCCATAAATGAAGACGTCTCGTGCGCTGTGGACAGTGGCATTGTAATCTTGAAATACGCCACTCTCTGCAGGAAAGAATGATTGAACACGGAGTGAAGGTGAGCACTCGGCATCATTGAGTACTGATTGACATGGACTGATCGGCTTTGTCTTCTGAGGATATGAGTGCGCCCAAACCATGCCACCCTTCAGTGTTGGAACACATGCTTGTTTACATTTTTTGTTCACTACCTGTATTTAAAGATTTAAATGTTATATATAGGTTTGTTTTCTGGGGGTGGGAAAAGGAAAAGTACTAGAAAATGATTCCATTGGGAAGTGTCCACACCAACCCAACACTTTTATTATAATTTTTAAAAGGTTATTTTTGGTCATATAATCCCATGAGGTGTTTTTAAACATTTTTACGGGACTCCCATTGTCTTTGAGGTTCAGAAGTCTAAAACATTTAAGAGTGAATGCGAGTGGGTGGAGCCTTTGTGACATGGTGTGTGTGTGTGCGCCGTGTGCACAGGTGGTGAAACGGGCCGTGGCCAGCCAGCCCGACCTCCCCCAGGCCTCCGAACGGGCCGAGAAGTTCCGGCAGAAGTACCTGCACAAGCTGCAGACCCTGCGCCACCAGCCTTTGTGAGCAAACGCACCTCACACGCGTTCATCACCCCCTAATCTGCTCCCGTCCAGTCCAAAGATTTCCGTAGCGATGGCCGCATCGTGCGCTCCGAGCCCCTGGACTCTCCCCACAGTGGCTGCAGATTATTGAAGCGTAGGACTCCTCTGCCCCTCTCGTTTTCTCTTTGCTGACGTCGTTCTCCTTCTTTCTCTTTAGTGCTTATGGATCGCTTACTGTCAGAAGTTTGTTAGACACGAGGGAACACTGTCTAAATGAGTTCAACTTTCCTGACCCCTACTCTAAGGTTTGTAATGATTGTCCTCCTTCACGCTTCACGCACGCACTGTGTTGCCTGTTGTGAAGCTCTTCACATTTCATGTTTGCTTGCTTGTCTAGTTTTTGTGTTACTCAGCACGTTGACCGTAGCTGATGCACAGTTCACTCACCTCGCCTGTTCCTTGGCCATAAATTAGTTGCTGATTTTAAGGTGAAAACGAAAACCCACCAGAGCTGGCAACCCCTGGTATAAGGCCTGGATTAATTTATCCATCATTTTACTAATAAATGCATGTGTTATTGTTTACTTTTTTTCTTCACAAACATATTTTGCCTATTTTAATTTCAGTAATGGCTAAACTTGCCAACCTGTGTGTTTTCTTCACAAGTAGTTTGTCAACTTGTAGGTTATTACTCAATTTGCAACTCAATGAAGTTGAGGACAAGTGTTGATGGAATGCACCAAGCCTTCGTCTTGGTGGGAGTGTGATGGGCAGGGTCCGTTCGCTTCCTGTTGGTTGGTGGCGTGTTGGCACAGCGAGCCGTGAGCGCTCAGTGTGCCAGTGCCCTGGCTCAGGGGGCTCGGTGGTGCCAGCGCCCTGGCTCAGGCAGCTGTGATGGTCTTCACACTGCAGATCAAGCAGAGGGAGAATGACGCGGCCCTCAAGTACTATCAGAAGGTGGTGAAGTCCCTGGAGAAGCTGAGCTGGGAGCAGAGGCAGTTCACCCTGGTCAAGGGCCTCCTGGCGGGGAACGTGTTTGACTGGGGGGCCAAAGCTGTCTCTGAGTGAGTCTCTCTCTGTGTCTCTCACTCTCTCTCTGTCTCTCTCTCTGTTTCTCTCACTCTCTCTCACTCTCTCTCCGTGTCTCTCTGTTTCTCTCACTCTCTCTCACTCTTTCCGTGTGTCTGTCTCTCTGTTTCTCTCTGTCTCTCTCTCACTCACTCTCTCAATTCAATTCAATATGCTTTATTGGCATGACAAAAAGTACAATTGCATTGCCAAAGTTTTTGGTGGAGAAAAGAAAATGAACATGCATCAACGTGCAAACAGCAAGAATGGTAACAATAATAAGAGCAGACAAAGTAAATAAATGGTAGCAAATTAGTGTGAGAGAAATATGTGTGCGCCTGTGTGTGTGCATGTACGCGCTTGTATATGAGTATGTACATGTGAGCAGGTGCATGTGGGTGTATTCCGACACTCGCTGTCCCTTAGACCGTGGCAGGCAGCAATAAACTGTGCTGCAAGTTTAGGGCACTCCGTTCTCTCCCCCAATATTATTGTTACTTTTTCTTGGTCGGGGAGGTTTTTGAATGGTGGGCAAATCTGATTGAATTTGGGGAAGAATATTTTTCTAACTTCTTTATATTTTTTTTACATATGGTTATGAAGTGCAGCTCTGTCTCCACCTCTCTGAGTGCAGTGCTGGCACAGCCTTTCCTCAATAGGTAGCCATGATTTTCTGTGGCAACCTTTCTCAATGGCCAGACTGTGTACTTTGTCATGCTGGTTCTCAGTTTTTTGTCAGTCACTGTGGTCAGGTAGTCTGCCACGATGTACTGTCTTTTTAGGGCCAGAGAGCATTGCATTTTGCTTTGTGCTTGTGTTTGTGCGTCGCAGTAAGTGATGTAATTTTGTTTTTGATAGGTTATCATTTGGTTGACTAATTGATTTCATATCGATGTGCTGGTCCTGAGGCTGTGGGTTAGTGTTGGTTAGTTGGTTAGTGAACTAAGTGTCAGGACCAGCTGAATTATTTGAGGGAATTATTTTCTTTGCTCAACTGGCAAAGAAAATAATTGGCATTTCAGGGTGTTGTAATGGTATGAGTGGGAGTTGCAGTCGTTTGCATGTTTCGGGAATTTAATGGCTCTTTTTTGGATGTTGATAAGTAGTGGATATTAGCCTAATTCTGCCCTGCATGCATTGTTCATTGTTTTCCTCTGTACATGGAGGATATTTTTACAGAAGTCTGCATGCAGGGTTTCAGTTAATGTTTGTCCCAATTAGCAAAATCCTGCTTTGTAAGCGGACCCCACACTTCGCTGCCATATAATGCGATTGGTTCGATTGCCGATTTGAATATTTTGAGCCAAATCTTAATTGGTATATCTATCTTAATGGCATAGAATGCCCTGCGTGCTTTCTCTTTCAGATCATTCACAGCCAGGTTGAAGCTCCCTGTTGAGCTAATCTGTAATCCTAGGTATGTGTAATTTGTACAGTATTCTGTATTTGTTGTCCCTAGTGTAAAGTTATGTCTGATCTATTTTGGAAAATCATTGTTTTGTCTTTTTGAAGTTTACTGCAAGGGCCAGGGGTAACGTTTTATTTCTTCATCAAGTAAAGTGAGATGAGGGGCTGCTGGTGAGTGGCCAATTCATTAATGTAAATGTTAAAAAGTGTTGGGCTTAAGCTGCAGCCCTGTCTCACTCCATGTGAAGAATTTAGGGGTTTTTTTCATCCAATTTTAATTGTACATTTATTTCCTGCGTACATTGATTTAATTATACCATAGTTTTCAGCCCCTACATCACTTTCTATAAGTTTATATAGTAAACCATCTTGCCAGATTAAATCTGAAGCTTTTTGGAAATCAATAAAGCAGGCAAATATTTTCTTCTTCTTTTTTGGTTGACATTTTTGTCGATTGGTGTGTAGGGTGTCAATATGGTCACCTGTGTGGTGTTTTGGTACAAAGCCAATCTGGCTTTTACTCAGGACATTGTGTTCATTAAGGAAGCGCAGAAGTCTTGTGTTTATAATACTACAGAGTATCTTCCCCAGATTACTGCTCGCACAAATGCCTTGGTAATAGTTAGGGTCAAATTTGTCTCCACTCTTAAAAATAAGGGTTATGAGACCTTGACTCCAGATATCAGGAAAATAGCCTACGCTCAGGACGAAATTGAACACTTTCAGAATGGCAGTCTTAAATTTGTCATCTATGGATTTTAGCATCTCATTTAAAATGCTGTTTGGTCCGCAGGCTTTTTTAGGCTGCAGGGCCAGAAGTTTTTCCTGTAATTCCTGCGCTGTAATGGGGGAGTCCAAAGGATTCTGGTTGTCTTTGATTGTAATTTAAAGTTTTCCCAAATTTTCATATCTTCTTTTGGTCTGCATTTATTATTATTTTACTAGGGGTGCACTGATACATCGGTGGACAATTGGTATTGGACAATATTTGCCTTGTTGACTGCAATTGGCTTATCGGCCGATAAGATCAAGTTTACCGATGGCAGTGGGCAATAATTATCCGTCAATTTGGTCTAAAAGTTCAAACTTGAATGGAACGGCAACATCTTTTATTTACAGGCTAAACTGACTGAAACCACGCCTAAGTTACTCCTCTGACGATGCTGCGATTGACGAGCTATCACGAGCACTCTGGCACTCCACGCAGTCTTGCACAAGATGCACGCTAGAGCTGAGCGATATGGGCAAAAATAATTGGCATGATATGTTGACCAAATACTTCGATAACGATATTGAAACGATAGCTTGTATCTGGAAAAAAAGCTGAGTATATACAGATTCAAATACAACTTTATTTGACATTCAATGCTTGTATGTGCGGTAAGTTTTCAAGCATAATTTCAAGTATAAAGTTTGCACTTTGCCCAATACAAAATATATATGGCTGCCTTTTTGCGTCTGCATATGATTTTTTGCTTGCCTCTGCCTCTTTTTTTTTTTTTTTTTTTTGCCATACATTCTTCATATTCCTTTTCGTGATAGCTTTTCAAATGAAGAACAGATTAGACGTATTCCCGTCTGCCATCAGGACCGCTTTGTTACAGTACTTGCAGAACATGCCTCCTTTCTGGTCTTTGTCAGCTCGTTTGTAACCAAAGTAACCCCACGCAACTGACATGCAGCCTTTCTTGGAGACTAAACTTGGTTCGTCTTCAATCTCGTTGTTACATTTTGACTTGGCCTACCCTAGTTGGTGGGTTTACAGACTGAACAAACTCACTCCATGCTCCGCTAGCTCCAAGTTTGTCGCTTTGATGATGTTTCCCTCTGGCTTCACTACAGTGAAGTTGCACTTCATATCAAGGTTGGCTGTGTTGTGTGTTGCGGATGGAAAAATGCCAAAACGAATGCAGGAATTATTCCCCTCCACGCAAAAATTTTATAGGCTAACCGCAATCATCGACATTTGTTAAATTTATTTTTTATTTTTTATTTTTTATTTGCCGTGGTTAATAATTGAAATTACAAGAACGGTTTAAAATGTGGTTATCCCCCAGCTCTAATGCACGCTTGCTTTCAGACATGCTGTTTTTGTTGACACTCAAGGAAAGAAAATGTCGGCTGTGTGGGCTTATTATAAGGTGTCGGAGAAAGACAACCAATTTGCTATTTGTAACAAATGCTCCAGTGAGGAGGCAACTCAAGCAAGGATTTTAATACGTCAAATCTGATCAGCCATTTACAAGTAAGACACGTAACACAGTACAATGAATGTGAAAGAATGTTACAATAAAAGCTGTTCCATACATTTGTATGATTGAATTTGTGCTCATTGAAAAGTATAATGAAGGGCATAATAGGCGCAGATAGGACAATAAATAAATGATCGCTATTGGGCGATTGTGTTATTTGAATTATCGGTATTGGCCCAGAATTTTCATATCGATGCATCCCTAGAATTTACTGTGGAGATTCTCGAAATGATTCCTCCATATATCCCTATTTTGAATAGCCAATTCTTCATGTAGGAGTTTCAAGTTCTGTCTCTGTCTTTGTCCCTCTCTTTGAGTAAGGCCAAATACAGCTGCATGTTAGACCACTGTAAATACTATCTTGCAGCCTTTCAGACAAATGCAATGCTGAGAAGGCTTGTTAAATAAACCATTGAATATATCTTTTATGTCCTCGATCGGGTCATTTCTTCATTTGATGGTCTTGGTTTGGGTGCACTGTAGGTGTTTAAAGTCTATTTAAAGTTCCTCTCTCCATGTCTTAGTGTCCTGGAGTCCGACCCAGAATTTGGGTTTGAAGAGGCGAAACGACAACTACAAGGTATGAGAAAAGGCCTTTCATTCATATTGCTGTGTTTTTAATTTTTTGGTTTTTATATATATATATATATTTTTGTTTATGCTTTTAATATTTGTTTTTGTGTTGTTACAATTTGAGCAAGCACTAAGACAAATTCCTAGCAACTGATGATAGGGCGATTAAAGTTTCTTGACAATAGTAGTTGTTGTATATTAGTTTGAAGTGCTGGGTTGATATTCATATTTCAGTTATGTTCCCTCATTTCAGAACGCCCCTGGTTGGTGGATTGCCTTGACCAGTGGATCGAAAGACTAAAGGTAACTCAACTGTGATCTCTGTCTGGTGTGTTGTGCTAACAGTCGTTATACAATTACCCGTGCACAGCCCCTGGCCTGTTGATAGATAATGGGTGATATTCAGGCTGCAGACTGATCTCAGTTCAGTTCTGAATGTCAATGATTTGTAACTTTCGTTACATTAGTGGTCATTTAGCAAATGGCCTTATCCAGGGTGGCTTACAGCAGGAGAACATGAGTGCTTCCACATGAGTTTTATGAGCAACAGTGGCCCAGATCTGGCTAGTAGATAACATATAATCCTGAATAATAAGTGTGAATAGTATATGTGCCATATCAGTGTCTCCCCTATTTTTTTAAACTTTGTTAAATGTGCCGTAGTAAATTTCAATAGTTTTGTGTGTGTGTGTGTGTGTTCCTGTGTGTGTGTGCGTGTGTATCTGTATCTGTTTGTGCTGACAATGTGATTGAATATTGTGCTTACTGGCTTTCTCTTGCAGGGTCCCCCTCACACATGTGCCTTGTTTTTCGTAGATAATAGTGGGATAGACATCATTCTGGGAGTGTTCCCATTTGTTAGAGAGCTTCTCTGCAGGGGAACGGAGGTAAGAGGCTTTTCCTGGTCCCGCATCACCACAGTGCCACGAGAACCCGGGGCCACCGCGCAGCCCGTCCACAGAATGCCTCCACGGAGGAGCTTTTTACCCACAGCACATAGGCTCTTACACATGTGTAAACGGGCTCACGATCCGGATCCATTTTATCTGCACCAACTGCCAGCAAACTGAATTCTGGATCAAATGTGTGCGTTTCTTATGTTGGTAGAAACGAATCACTAAACTTTTTAAAGAATATCTAGACATCTAGAATGGTTTGATTTAAGTGATTATATGAAAAATACAGTTTGAATTCTCATAGCTAATGAGTAATGTTTGTGAATGCAGCATTTCCTTCACACAACAAGCATCAGTCGAGTATTCCAAGGGGCCCCATGTCCACACTATGAATTGTACATTGTACATTGGTTTGTATATCTGGATAAGGGACACTGAGCCCGTCTCTCCTGTTTCTCAGGTTGTGTTGGCCAGCAACTCTGGCCCAGCGTTGAATGATGTCACAAACAATGAGCTGCAGATACTGACAGAAAGAATAGCTGCTATGGATACCATCATTCAGTGAGTATCTTTCTTTTTTTACTGGATGACTTTTTATTCAAATAAATTGTAGAATTTTTTCCTTAATTTGGAACGGTTGTTATGGTTGGCCCACTCACTGCAGTGTCGGTTAAAGCATGCACGTGTGGCCCCACACACAAACACACTCTCGGCCAATGTGCGTCTTCCTGTGGGACTCTGGGTCACAGCCAGGATTTGATTCTGGATTGTGTGGCGCATCACTGCATCGAAAGCCGAATGCACCATTTGAGAGACGAGTAAACATCCATTCTTTAGCTATTATTATTCTGTTCTATAAGTCCTGAATGGATCCTGTGGATCGGGGCTGGCCCTGGTTCTGGAGAGCCCCAGGGTCTGCTAGGTTTTAGTTCTCTTTAAAATCTCCAACCAATTCAGAGCCAAAAATCCTGGTGAGGTGAGTTTAACTGTGTCATCAAATGTTTTTAACCGATCGATTAAATGCTGAGTAACAATAGCCGCGTTTCCACCAAAAAGTCCCCAGAACTTTTAGTCCCAGGGACTATTTTCAAGGAACTAAAAGGTTCCTTCAGTCCATTGTAGTCTGCGTTTCCACAGGGGTCTGAAGAACCGGGAAGATTAGGCAAATTAGTTTTGTTGCTAGCTAACATGTCACTGATGTCAATAAACATATAATGTCAAATATTAGACGTTTCTAATTCATTTTAAGAATAAAATCTCGTCTGGCTAAGGGGGCTTGTACGCTAGCTAACGTTAGTTTTTGGCTAGCATAACAATAGTTCGACTGGCTAGCTAGTTAGCTAGCCTGATCATTCTTTCTCTCCACGGATCTAAACAAAGAAATAGCATAACATCCAGCTCCATGTTGATTTTTCCAAAACACAACTGGTTTGCTACTGCCGATTTTTTTAAAAATGTGGTTGAAACATAACGCTGCAAGTATTTTACCATACTTGACCTATCAGAAATGTTCAGCGCTGCAAGCCCCACCTCCAAAGTTCCTGTACTTCAAAAAAGTACTACCCCTTGACTAGGGACTCTCTTGGGGGTAAAGTAATGTCCCCAGAACTAAATTTAGACCCTGGTCCCCTGCGGTGGAAACGCAGTGAGTTCCTCTAAAGGTTCCTAGTTCCTTTTGGGGAAATTTCACTAATTAGCTCACTTTTTCAACTAAGTTCACCTGGTGTAATGCATTGGAAAACGTGGCTAATGGAACCCCTGCCAGGTTCGTTCCTGGGGAAAGTTCCTGCGGTGGAAACGTGGCTAATGGAATCCAGCGGACCCTGTGGCAGGACCAGGGTTGACCATCCCTGCTGTAAACATGCACTGGAGCACCATAGCACCTCCTATTGACATTGTTGTGTACTGCCATGTCAGTGGTCCATAGGTGATGTATGGTCTTACCCAACCTTGTGACTAAACGGTGTGATGCAGCTGGTAACAGGCTGAACTTGTTTTAGTCCCAGCGATATCAATATTTTTTGTTATAATAATAATAATAATGTGTCTTTTGCAGGACTGCGATCCGGGAGGACAGGCTGACTCTGGTCCAGAGTGGATCCAGCTCTCCATGTTTAGACTTGAGGTGTGTTAACCAAACATCCATCTTGACCCGTACACAAACGCTCATTACCGTTAACTGCGGAATTCGGATTTACCCCACGTCTTTTTAAAAAACCTTTCCTTTAACTGCAACATGCGCGATGGTGTTTCTATCCATTTTGATGAATCCACACAGCAGGCATGTGACATTTTACGCATGTCACCCGGAAGCGCAGCTGGCTAAACCGACTTGATTGAGATCACGTTAGGGTTGTATGTATCAACTTCAGGCGAGCAATGTTTGTGCTAAATCATCAGTAATATGGTAAATATGTTTACTATAATAGTTTTTGGACTAAAATATTGTATATGCTTCAAAATTAATTTCTGTTTTCGTGTTCAACAAAGCTGTCCACAAACTAATTTGAGATTCCTGGCACGGATATTAGCAGGGAGACCTATGGAGAATGTTTGCTTCTAGCTAGCCCACAACGTTTCTGCTCCATTTAGTGCTTACATTTATCATCTTCAGGTTAGTTATCTTTGTGCTAAGTGATCGTGTTGCAGATAATGATAGCGAAATAAAAATGAAATAATAATGATATAAAATAATATTCATTCATTCAGTCGTCATGTGACCTTTTAATGATCAACCAGGACCCTGAGGCAGCCGTCTCATCAGAAAGACGGCACCTCCCACAGCACATTGTCCCCATCACCGCAACGGGGTATCGGTTTTCGCGTTTGATCTTGACAAGAGAGCGGGCTGCCCCTTACTGATTTACATTTTAAGCATTTACTGATCTACCGACACCATCCCAAACCCGGTCCTGTAGTCTGTGCACTGACACGTCGTCGTCCCCCCTCCCCTTCCCTCCCCCAGCCGTCTGGACAAAGTGCTGGCGACAGTGGCGCGCGAGAGGCACACAGACCTGGTGATCATCGAGGGCATGGGCCGCGCCATCCACACCAACTACTACGCCATGCTGACATGCGAGAGCCTCAAACTGGCCGTCATCAAGAACTCCTGGCTGGCCGAGAGGCTGGGGGGCAAGATCTTTAGCGTGGTCTTCAAGTACGAGCAGGCGTCCAAAACCCAGGACGGGCACCAGTGAAGCGGCAGCCAATCGTTCACTGCCCCTGGCCGGCTGCATTGGGCCAAGATGGTAAAGAGGCGGGTGTATGCGCAGGACACCCTTTTTAATTGGGGGGTGGTGGTTGGTTGTGGGTCAATACTCAGCAGGCTTTGATTAATGTGGGTGTTGGTCTGAACTGTTTTAATGAATGCTTTGAATCGATTGGTCCCCCAAAAAACAAACCCACAACGAGAAAAAAAAAATGAAAAAAAATGTTTTATTGTTTTGTCGATGCCCGGATTCTACAAGGCTTAATTTTGTGCTGAGGTTGTGGAATTAGTTTTGGGAGCGGGGAGGACAGGTTTTCAGAGTTTATTGGCCAGAATGTTCCTTGACAGTATTGCTTTTACCCACTTCACTGCCCAGTGACTGTCGTCTTTGCTCAAGCTCAAAACTCTGACGTCAGGCATGCCAAACGCGCATAACCGGTCGCGCGACACTCTCTCAGACGAGCGCGGTCACGTGCAGGGTGTAAGGGCAGGTGATTTTTAACAGGGAAACCTCGTTTGCTCTGCTGCCGTTTGTCTGCTTGACTCGCGTAATTATTTTTGTTCTGGAATTGTAACTTTGTGATCACCGCAACCACTTTGGGTTCGAGTCTTCTCACCCGTCATGAGATGTTTTTATTCGCCGGACCTCTCTTGTAACATCATCACACGATGGGCTTTTTGGAACGAATGTTTAGGTGTCATTACACGATGACGTATGAAGTGACCAGAATTTTAATGAGAGCACGTGTTCATGTTTGAACTCAATCACCTTCTTTGCACAAGCTGATCAACACCATCTCTGTTTGAGACAATTTAATGCAGCACTAACGCGCACCATCCATCGGTAATGGGCTTCAGGGAAGTTGTTGGTAGTTTGTTAAGTATAAGCTAAAACTTTAAAATCAATATGAGGGTCATCATTGCCGTTTTCATTCTTTTTCAAAACAGTGGATATTATAGCACTTTCACTGTTAAATTGTTACTGTGCCTTGAGGTTGTGTGGTAGTTTTTACAAAAGCCATTTAAGTTTAGGTTCAGTCTCCATTGATGAATCAGGGAATACAAAAAATTATATAGTTCGAATTCAAGACAACATTGTTATTTATTCAGTTCTGGTTTATAGTGTTTTACTTATGAGCGTAGAAGAACTGTGGAAACTTTTTTAGTTTTTTCACCTTCTGTACACATCAGAGATTACTCGAAGGGGCTGACTTCTTTCAATAGTATTTCTGGCTGAAGAGACTGTTCTGTGGGTAGGCTTCATGTTCGCAAATGGAAGAAATTGACCAGGAAGTTGTGTGAATTCTTGTGGGCACTAGGTGTCAGTATTCTACTATAAAGAGCCTGCTGACCTGTAGATTGTTGACAGAGGTGTTTTTGCCCACAATGCATTCATTTATTGTACTGAAATGTATGTCTCTCTGATTTGAAGGAATACAGGCAATGCAATCTTTTTTTTTTTTTATGAGCATGATGTCTGTCGAATTGGTGCAAGGCCAAAACATTCAAACAAACGGCATCATTTTTTCACCTTTTTTGGGGAGAATTAATACCATTGCTATTCCAGGTTTATTTTGTTCTCTTCAAAGTGTGTTGCTGAGACTCATTGGTTTACTTGGTCTTTGAATGATCAGGACAACCACCTTGGTGTCACTGCATGTTTATGTTCAGGGCTATACAGCACTGCAAACGTTTCGCCTCAGTCACTGACAGGTGAGCGGTGTTCTGTTTGAGTTTCGGTCAGTGCTGTCCCTCCATTTTCACTCACGGTGAAAATGTGTACAGGTGAGGTACGAGCAAAAGCCTGAACAACCAGTCTGCAAGTGAGTCTGTAAATCCGTACATGTCAACACGTGCACTAATCATATCAACCAGGACAAAGCTGGTGCTAATGTCAATTTTATTGTCTTTTGTTTTTTTGTTTTTTCTGTGATGGCTTTGTGTTTTCTGTGGACTCACCCAGTAAGATTTTGTATAACCACTGTTATGTATGTATGTATGTATGTATATATAATGTAACTGTAAATATATACGATTCATTTGCATATCCCGAGAAATGTTTATTTTAAAATGAAATATCCAGTGTTGTGTGAATAAATCATGATTGTGTTCTCTTTGACAATCACTTGTAATTAAATGTCAAATATATTTTGAAATGCCTTCACTCATTAAAAAAAAAAAAAAATAATCTTGCTTTATCTGTGTGGCTTATTATGTTTTTTTTCTTCTTACATTTGAAGTTCCACCACAATGGGAACTGTCCCCAGGATGCAGCCAATCAGTGTTACCCAGAGTGTTAACTGTGCTTGGAATGCCCTGGACCGATTGGCTCGATTGATTTCTGGTCCTGCACTGGTTTTAGGTTTGTGTTCATCTTGTTTAGAGGTGGGAGAAGGGACTGGGTTGCGTGGCTTTAACGGCTTTTTCCCTTGCCTTCCACAGATTTATGTTGTGGTGGCCCTCTCCCCATCTCTGGTGTGATTAGCTGTCACTGACACTACAAGCCAGCAAGCACGGGCTCCACTGGATTAGTGCTATTGATTTTGTGCGTGTGCGTGTGTGCGTTTGTGTTTGTGTGTGTTTGTGTGTGTTTGTGTGTGTGTGTGTGTGTGTGTGTGTGTGTGTGGGTGGTTTGTATGTGCAAGTGCGTGCATGCGTGCATTTTTGTCTGATTGTGTTTGAGCATGCATGTGGTTTGTATGTGCGGGTAGCATTCATGCGTTTATGTGCGTATGTGCGTGCTCGTGCGCCCACACAGCGGTAGGGGGATGTGTTCACTGGGACTCCCACGTGCCTATGGGGACCCAAATCGGGAAACTAGCAGGGCCTATGGGATATGTGCAATGCCGGGCGGCATGCTGCCATCAAAGCAGGCGGCTGCCTGAGGCGCTCTGAGGAGTAATGAGAAGGAAAGTGTGGCTGAGCTGCTTGGCTGAGCCCTGCACTGATAACCTGCTGCGGCAGGCAGGGGGTCTGCTGCCGTTCTGCTGAGCTGCAGGTTTTTCATCAACCCACCCCCACCAACCCCCTCCGTACCCCCTCCACAGCCAACCCCCCATCCCACCACTGCTAACTTATTGTATCGCTCTTCCACCCACCACCAAGTTTATTTAATTTTTAAAAAAATTTATCTAATTTGTTTTCCCGATTTTCCTTCAAATTTAGTGGCCAAATATACCCTCTTTATTTTGATTTTGCCCTCCCCACATGAACTCGCTGCCCGTGTCTACAAGGCAAGCGAATTCTCTGAGGGCAGTGAACTCCGCTTCCTTCGAGACTGAATTCGCCCACCCACTTTCTGGAGACACCCTTACGCGCTTCGCAGCGAGTCCGTGCCGGCTTTGTCTTTGAAGCACTTTGAGCTGCACTTCAATGCATAAAGGGCGCTATATAAAGCATATTTTTGTGCACAGTGCAATGAAAATGTACTTTGTGATGTTACCACTGTTTTGAATCAGAAAAAGAACGATTGTGTTTGTCATCTGGTTAAAAAAAATGTTTTAAAAATGCATGAACGTCTGGTGAAATGTGTTCAGAATCCATTTGTCACCTTTTTTTTTTAAATGTAGAGGCTTCATTTGGATCACACACAGACTGAATGTTAATTTTACACGCTTAAATGATTGCCCATACAGATTGTCCTTGTTATATGTTGTGTAAGAGGAAAATATGCTCATGCTCAATCCTTTGATACGAGAGGACAATAATATTCCCACAGCAAATTCTCCTCCTGTCCAGATACATTTAGAAGGATTTTTATACAAAAATATTGAAAACATTAAATTATTCATGTTGCACTGTTCCAAGTGTTGGTCTATCGGTGGTGGGGAATGTAACAAGTAGCTGTGAAAAGCGGCTATTACGTTCTTGGTTGCGCCAAATGCTTGTTTTGAGTAGGACACAGGTTCCTCCTGCGTTAACCACTGATTCCCAGGACAGTTTTGTTGATGGCTGAACGTCTGCAGTGAGTGGGGTGTGCATCTGTGCAACATAAATGAACAGCAGTCTGATTTCTGAAGTGTCGTTTAGGCCCTGTGAATGTATTTATTTAAAAGCCCTGCTTTTCACAAATAAGTACATTGGAATTGTGGCCTTGTCATAATCAATTTATGGGCCTTCTGGCCTTGTCATCATTTATTTATTTGTAGTTAATTAAATGCACATTTTTTTAATGGATTTCAGATTTCAAAAGGAAATTGTTTGATGATCATTCTCTGATTATGATTATTCTTCCTTTTGTGAAGACCTTAGCTAGGCTTCTGGCGTAAGGGAATTTGTTAATGCGAAAGGAGTAAAAACGATTTTACAAAGTCGGATGGTTATTACGTTTCCCATTTGCAGGTCGAAGCCAAATGCAAAGGAAATGTTATTATGAAAAGCGTAATGTGTGTGAGTCGGAGCGTGCCTAGATTTGAGCTACTTTGACGACGAGATCCTGTGAACGTCCTTATTTACATTCCAGAGGCGCAGAGTCTTGGACACAGTGCAGTTCCTCTTAAGGCTGCCGTCCACGCCCACCAAATCAGAGGGAGTGTGCTCTGCAATTTAAGATGTGCTGTGTGTCTGGGAATGAGATCCTGTCTGAGTAGTTGTGTGTGTGTGTGTGTTTGTGAGTGAGGGTGTGTGTGTTGCGACTGTCGCGATGGACGAATGATCAAAGCCTGGGTGAAATCACGTTACCTGCATGCTGAGCACGCACCCCACTCCAGAGATGGTTGTTCTTTGTAGGTTTCGTGGAAAAGAGAAGCCTCACGAAACCTCCACTGGTGCAGCTACCGTGTTCTCGACTGCTGCCTGTACGAACCCATCGGAAGACCACTCTCCACAGCAAAACAACGCGATTGGTCTGAGTCACGCGTGATGGCTCTGGCCATTTTCACGTTCACAAAGCCTTACTTATTCCATCAACAATTTCAAGAGCAGGGGTCCACAACCCTGGTCCTGAAGAGCCTGCTGCTTTTTGTTGCCACGAAGCACTTGCATGATCAATTCAAGACCACCTCCAGCTGCCTTATATGTTTATCTAAAATGAATCACATTTTCCTAACGTCAGCTTATGATATACGGCCATAAAATTATGTAGCATGGGAAATCTAACGTGGTGTGGTTTATAAAATTGTGGCAAATGATAATGTCGGCCGTACAGTAAACAATTTCTAGAAATACCTTGATGGATTTGCTTATAACAGCAAATAACACCAGGAAAGCTGTAGTTCTCCTTGTTCATAATTCAGGAATGCCTTTACTGCCTGGTCTTCCATATTAAATATTGGAGTGATCACACCTGTCATGGCACCTGTCATCACGATCGCTGGGAGGAGAGTTCCTGGGCCTCTTGCTGAAGTGGTAACATCGCTGAATTGTGCAGCGAGAGACAGTTCTCACTTCTGGCAAGTAAGCTCTTTGCCTTTCTTCAAAAACCCGCCACTCGCTCACCACAATATCCGTTAAGGTAATGATTGCTCTCTGTCCTACCCTACTGACGGGTCTATGTGGTCCGTGCAGAGACAAAGAACCCCACCCTCTTTAGGACTGGCGTGTGCTGCTCATGGGTTCCAATTCACTCAGGGCTGTTCCAGGAGCGTTAGTGAGGGATAATCAATGGGCTTTAGTTAAGAACTACAAAGAGGAATAAAGGCAATTGCTACTTCCCTCCCACTCACAAGATGAATTAAGACGAACAGGGCCCGTGCGTGACTTGGTCACACAAGTCTCTCTAAGGACCGGCACACATTAAACCTCGGCTATGAAACTACTTCTCTGTTGCAGTCTGTTGTTCCGTACCGTTTTCTGGTCTAATGTCAATATTAATCACATACATGATTAATATTAAGACTATTCACATTCATCATATAATATTAATAACCCTAATATTTCCATGACCTGAAGACAGTAGTAACTTATGCTTATGAAATGTAGATACCCCACACGGTTTTCTGTTTTTTACATTTATAATTCTGGGATCAATGTATAATTCACCCATTATTGTGAAATAAAAGTCAGGGTTCTGGAAATATGTGGTTGGTACTACCTCAGGCTTCACGCGTTCTATCCACAGGATGAGACAGAATTATATAGTACACACACACACGTATATATAATTTGCATTTTCTCTCAACATTTCAGCACTCCAATAATTGTAAAACGTGATAAACACGCGACTATTTGGTAACGTGTATTTCATGTGTTGTTTCGTTGTTTGTTTTGCATGCTGTCTTCCAATGCATTTTATTTTTAAAAATCCAACATCTGAACAACGGCTTGTAATTTTTGTTCTGGGGGAGTAAAGACAGTAAAATCGGTAAATGCAATTAAGCCTCGCGCGCTCTCCGCATGTACTTGCATTACAGACGGGGTGATTTATTACCTCGCGCTCGGCGGCTGCTAGTGCTGGCTCCCCTGGAGACGAAAGGGTGGAGCTGATCGCCCCACATCCTCGCTGTTGAGGCGGTGGAGGTACTAAGTCAAGCAAAGTTATGGAAATAAAATGACCTGTCTTTTTTTTTTTTTTGCAATGCAGGCGGGGGAAGAGAAGCATCAGCAACGCAATTTAAGGATGCAGTAGTCGGCTGCTTCGTAGTTTCGGCCAAAAAGATGCCGCCTTTGTCGACTACTGCAATAGTCTTTCATTCTGATAGCTCTTGCTTCAGGTGAAAAACTTATTTCCGTCTTTTGTTGTCAATAGTTTGCCCTTTCATTTCAAGTTTCTTGCAACATCCCAGTTTGTTCATGTAGCCTATCTTCAAAAATCCATAAATCCCACCGAATAATAAACTGATGCCATATCCTGGGCTTTACGAGACGTTCTGGTTAGGGTCAGACACCGCTTGCAGTCCAGTTTAGGGAAATGTTGGCATATTGAGCAAGCACATGATTGGAACTGAACATTTCTGATGAGATTAGCTTCGTTGCTGAATTGATTCCAAATTTGGTTTTGATATGCAAAAACAGGGTTTCTCACCTCGAATCGCCATGCCGTTATTCTATTGCGGCCTATTAGCCTATAGTCAAATTTGATGTGCTCTCTGGCTTTCAGTCGGGACAGAATGTGTAAGGCACCCGCTTGTGTATGCTGAAACAGCAATGTGTATTTATAGTGTATCGCCATGCTTCTTGAAGTATTTTCCTTGCAACAATTAAGCACGAATACTATGTTAATGTTTGACTCCCTTGGTGAAACGTTATATTTTCCGGCTCATTAGAATTGCACAATATAAGTCACAGACACTCATTACTTAATTTAGTTATTTAAAAATATATATTTCTGTAGTTTGGAAATAAAATTCACGTAGTTTCTGTGTTGTCAGTCCACAGTCTTTATTAATATACGTGTTATCTTGATTATACCCCCAGTATTCTTTGTCCACGCGTGTGTGTACCACTGGTTTCTTTTGTTCGCTGTCCCAAACCGGCTCACTCCACCCCCCTCCTCCCCGTCCGGCTCCACGGGGACCCACGCTGACATCAGTCCCCATCAAACACGCGCATCGTGTAGAGCTCGCTCGCAGATTGGCTCCGTTAATAAACCAGTTAACACACCGCGCGCTCATTCTCACTCACCTCATCACGACTCTGTCCGCTCCGTCAAACTCCGGATCTGGCGTTTAAACGAACCCAGTCCCGCCTGACAGTTAACGCCAGCGATAACGGATTAAAGAACACGGGTAAGAAAACAGTCGCTATTTTAACTGTCATTCGTTGTGATTATTCAATCAGTATCTTTAGCTATAGCTGGTGCACGATGACCATCGTCTATCATTGTAGAAACCCTTCCGTGTAAGTAGTTTTTCAACATTAAATCCTTGTTTGTATCGTGTTTGTGTTGCATTGTAGAACAAATAACAGAGGTGCACATTTACTATTTCTTTACTATTTTGTATTTCTTATATATAGTGTTTCCTGTAGCCTACACTGTGGACGCAGCGACGCACTAGGGATTAACAAAGTAATTACACGATCGAAACCAGCAGAGTGCACCGCCGAAGCATGTCCGTCTAATCAGTACAGATGTTCTACTTGGTAGTCAGAATACGAGGCATCTGTCTTGGGTTAAACCTCGTGGTTTTTTGTTGGCGGGTTTCAGCGGTTATGGATAAATGAAAATGTCTAACTGACCATTATAAAACGGGTCGATTGTCTCGTAGGCTACAAAGATGGGCAATTTCGACTGTGTATTTAGCTCTATGTAGCTACCACTGACTGAACCAAGGTTCGCTGATGACAATACCTTGCTATAATTGGTAGGATAAATTGATGCTGATCCTGCATTATAGACGATGGGAGCCTAAATCCCATCTGTTTTACCATTCATGCGCGCAAATTATAATGATTGATTTTAAGGGAGGTTTATTTTAGCGAGTTTTTTCAAGATTAAAAATATGGAACTTTAATTTATATAAACTACGGATTAACTTTATGAATTTTCCAACGTTATCATATAAATGAGTTGCTGTGTTTGATAAAGTGGAAATTCATGCACACACTATAAGGGATATTTTTATTTGGCCTATTTTCCCCATCATAAATTCCCACCACAATCTTTTCAATTAGGTGTTGGTGCAATACAGTTACATTAGGCTATTGTAGAACACAAACGCAAGCAGATTGCACACAAGTTGGATGCATCTGTCATTTTGAATGTAAAATGCAATAAGATGTCAGCATACAGCGTGACTGAATGTCAGGTTAACGAGTTGGTATTTCCTATAAAACAATATCTTCATTACAACTTAAACGAGTGTATGCATCACTACAAGAACAGACTCAAGGTTCACACATTTGCCCCACTGAGAAATTATCTTTACGCGTTTGACAGACGTCCGCAGTCTCACAAAACTTTTTCTGATACATTTTTAGGGCGAATGGTTGAGTTGAGTGATTGTTCGAATAAACTGAGTTTTTAGTTAATTTTTAATGAGCGGGGCATTCGGATCTCAGTGCTTGACCTTAGGGACGATGTAGGCTACGTAAGATTTGCCACTGAACGTAGAGTGTGTTTCTAACACACTGGGCTATGCTGTCACCTGCCATGCGGAGGTGCGGCTGTAGCGTCCAATATAGTAACTCAATCTAGACCGTTTTGGCTTTGACAATATATTTAAGCCTACGAGGTTTAATCCTTTGATAACAATTAAGTGCCTAACAGAATAGCAGACGGACATGCATAAATCGGAAAATGGCAAGGCACAACCCTCAGTTAAAATACAAACACAATTGCTGAATAAACCTGTCACTTTTACAATGAGCAACTCCTGTAACATTGCCATTTTCAGTTACGATGAATTAATATGGGTTTGGGCATTTTCTCCCAAAGCAAGATCATTGCATATTACAATAAAAATGTAATAATAATTATCAAATATTTTGCGCTCTGTAAATGCCTGACAGTGTGAACTATGAATAGCTATCGTTATGATTCGATTTTTAAAGCAATAGGCTAATTTAGTGACTTTCCATTGCGTAAATTAGATCAACACGTAAACTAGCCTTTATAGAATTAAATTGTGTTGAGTTATGAATCTGCAATGGAAGCAACGAATTCATTTTGACCAGCTTTATTTGCGCATCAATACTATCTTCTTTTACTTGTTCTAAGAACACAGTAAAAAATGTATTTCCCTTCATCAGCCGAGCGTCTTGATTTGCAAAAATCTAATTAAGACGATTAAATAGGCTATACATAAATGAAATAACAAGAAGATCAAGGAAAATGTGGCTTTCTTTTTGAAATGTATTAATTGAGTTGATTTTTAAAATATGTTAAATTAAAAACTGCAATGTCTGCATCTTAGTAATTGCCAATGGTGTGTTAATTGAATATAAAACAAATAGCGAGCAAACACGACAATCCCTGGAGAAATTGCCATGCAGGAGCCCGACACCCCAGTCCCCAGGCGATGTGATGCAAAGTAAAAAATAACTAATTGTGCGTTTCCCGAAAAGAAACCCTAAAGTGTGATTTAAAAAAAACATAATTATTAGCATGTTAATTGCAAGTGAAAAAAAGTGCAATAGCATTCGTAACATTTATAATCAGCATGTTAACTGCATTTGAAATCACTATATAAATGGACACAGTTTGGCCTGTTTCATATATCTGTCAGAGGTCAGCACCAGGGCAGGATCGGTCAGAATGCCATAAAAACCGCTCATAAAAGCCTTTAAGCCAGTCGCGTCCAGCAGCAAGAAACGCCAGAGCAGGGCTACACCCAGTTTGGCGGAAGAAGCCTGCACAGTAGTCATTTATCTTCTGATGTGTGTCCGTGTCCCCAGTGCTACACGCTGATCCAACATGCCGCCTGGGGCTACTTGCCTACTCTGTTCTGCCTCTCCTATGCCAGATCGAGGGTTAGGGCCACAGACACAGGGGTTCACATGATGCAAGGCAGCCACGTATGTCCTAAAACCTTCAAAATAAAACAGCCATCCATCTTACACTCTCTTTCATGCAGTTTTTTGCAGAGACATATTTGAGACTTGTTGTAGAGACTTATTTATATGAGACATATTTAGTATGAGCCAAAAAACTAAAGTCAACTTCATTATCTCTGGTGCTGTTCAAGTGGGCATTGCACAGCACATGGTGGTTCACTGGTGTCAGATTTCAAAGACTGCCAGACTTTAGAATTTGCATCCTGAGTAAAAACATTGTCTGTAGCATTGGGTTAGTTGAATATTTGACTTAATCTGCATTGAAAGTACTATATGGCATAGCCTGCCTGAAAGACTGGCAAACCTTTGAGAAAAGTGGCTATTTAATTGCTATGTGTGGGAGCAGATGTCGCTTGTGAAGCAAGAAAGGTAATTGGAGCAGATCTGACAACCTCTTGTGGGTGAATGATTAATCAACAACTCGGATTACTCTGACCTGTGTAACACTCCATTACCAACATGCACCTTTTCAAAAAAATTCATTAACAATTTTTCTCCCTTCATCTTTACGGTCCAAACAGTGTTGTTGTTTAAACTGCAAGAGATGATCCAAAGAGGACCAGAACCGTGTCTCTGGTACTGACCACGGAGTTAGTACCAGAGACAGGGTTGCGTTTTCAGGCTAGCCCAGCCAAAGCGAATTACTGCAACCTGACTGCTATCCCAGGGGTTCACCAGTCAGCATTACCACGGATGATTAATAAAGGAATCATCCTCCTTTTATAAGTCTCTGAGAGTGTAATTAGTAATAACATGGCGTGGGCCTCCCGGGTGGTGTAGTGGTAAGAACGTCCGACGGCGACTGGTGTTCAATTCCAGCAGGTCATGCCAGCTCGGCTGTGGGTGGGAGTGCCACTGGGGGGCAGCAATTGGTTGGGCGGCAATTGACCAAAGGGAGGGGGGAGGGAAGCCGATATGAGCTCGCTGCGTGTATGAGTGCTCCTGTGTGTTACAGTGATGGCTTGGTGGGTGCCGGATCAGAAGAGGTAGTGCAGCACCCACTACCGGTCTCAGGACTATGGTAGCGAGTGCTCATACAAGGGGGGGGTACTTGACATGAAAAAAGAGGGTATAATTGGCTAATAAAATTGGGATAAAAATTGGGGGGAAAAAGCAAAAACTGAAAATTGAAAAAATTTAAATAAATAACATGGCTTTCTGGAGGCAAGGTTGCAAATTGGGGCTCGCTCAAAACAATGAGGGAAGTCGCAGAGCTGGGAGTCTGGAATGGGCCAGACCGGTGTCCTCTGCTATAACCCAGCATCTGGCAATAACCGTTTGGCCATTAGCACCGAGACCAGAGTTTATGGACAAGCCCTGCCTTTGACACCAGATGGGTCATTCCCTTACCCTTTTTAATAGAGGCCCATCCACCCTCCTACATGAATTACGTGTGGTGCACTGATACATGTCATTTTTGCGCAATAGGTTCATCTTGGTTTGTTTGTCACGTGGGGAATATCCAGAGCTAATGCTGGTTTTGTGAGGCGGCACGGCACTGGTGCTCCTCTCCGTGGAGCTTCGGTGTTTCACCCTGGCACGTGTGTGTCACTACAACACTGAACTCGTTGAGTACTCTGTGCTTTCTTCTCCTTCCGCCGTCATAAACAATGCAATTTAGCCACTGCTTTCCCCAGTACTGGAGATATTTAAGCCCATTTTGTTTGTAATCAGTGAAACTAGATTGAAAATTAAGGCAGCATTGATAGGCACAAAAGAACAACGTGGTTCCAGGAGGTTCCTGACAGCATAATGGGAGTCATTTGATGCTTCCATGTGCTTTGATCCCTATTCCTCATCTATTAAATATTTTTTAGAAACACAGGGAGACTAGATGTATTATGGTCAAACCATCTCTTATTTGAAATGCTCTGTATGGCAAACCATTTCCAGGGCATTTGTTTGAATGGATTTAGCAAAAAAAGAAAAGAAAAAAAAGTCTGCTCTCAAATTGGCGAGATTTATTTGTATTACTTTTGTAGCATGCTGAGAGAAATCAAACCAGCCGATGATCCTTTATTCTTTGAATGGATTTAAAAAAATTATCGACTGCATTATCTATTTTAAGAGTTGTATGTTTGTGACTAGCTCATGCACAGGCCCTCTGATCTTACGCGACAGAACGGACGTTAGCCTTTAGCTGGTGAGCATTATTGTCGTTGCATTTTGGCACATTAATACTCTTATATGACAGTTAACATGTTAATCTCTTGCCCACCACATGTTATATAACGGCGGATATGGGCATGTGCGATGGCTAATGCTCATGTTTCCTAATCCACATCATCAAAGGCTGGTCGAAATATTACGTCTTAATCTGTGTCTTCTTGCTCAAGATGAGAGCACAAGTCCTTTATCCCTGCATGTTCAGAGGAACGGTGTCGGCTTTTCATCTGTGGTGGCTATCTTGTACGTAACAGTGGAGCCCTCCTGTAGTGAAGCTGGATTCTCCATCTGATCTTCGCTTGGGGGGTGTTTTTGAAGTTCTGTCTACCCCCCCCCCTCCGTATTAAAGAGGAGCGAATAAGGCTCTGCGAATTAGTCACGCCGGCCCCCCTCCTGCGTGCCCGATCCACAGGGTAGGAAATCTCCCTCTGCTGAACTAACCGGAGCCCCACAGCATGCTCAGCAGAAGGCCACCTGAACCCTGGGAGTCCGGCCTTCTGTTTCCTGCCAGCATCTCTCTCTACAATACTTAATAACCTCACGATGGCTGCTGCGCTCAATGTGCTATGTATCTAAAAAAAGGTCTAGCAAATCACGAGCTGTAAAAGAGAGATCTTTTACGTGATCGGTAATCTCCTGTTTTGGCCACAGTGGATGCGGCGAAGCGAGTCTGAGGCATGAATCTCCGTGGAAATAGGCTAAATCTATAGCTGCATTTCCCCGACCCCGACCGCTGTAGCTGTCTGCATGCTGTCCTAATGAACCTCAGTGTAATGTTTTGCATTTCAGCCAATCAGGTTTCACCTACTGCTCTGGTGCTACTAATCCACCAAAATCTTTAAAGTTGACATTTTCTTGGTGCCTTATACACTCGTCTGTGCTGCATCAAATGCTGTCTCTCGGCAAATGTTTGTGTTTGACAGCAAATTTAACATGGGGGATTAAATCATGTTTTTATGCATTTGGTCATTCCCATTTTAGAGAGAAAGGCAAGCAAGATAGATGATGCTGATTATATTTCGATCTTTTTTTGATTGCCTTTTTTTTCACATAATAGAATGGAATAGAATAGTATAATAGCTTTACCGCCAACAAGTGGAAAATTGTTAACAAACAACATTGTGCTACCTATATGGGAGTAAGCATTGCTAAGTGCACTTTCTGGCAGCGCTATCCACAGGATAAGCACAGGCACTTCTACTTGACTCCTCTGGATTCAGAGTGAATCTGATATTGTATCTACTGTTAGCCAACATACTGTTAGCCTGGGCCACTGTGTTGAGGAAACTCCTCCAATTAGTTAGTTAGAAGACTATTATCCAAAAAGAGGGAAATTCGTTTGGCAGCTTCAATACACATTAAAACAAAAAGCATAGAAAAAAGGCACATATTATTTAAAAAAGCCATCTAGTACATTGTTAGCCTCAGATGTGGTTGACAAACAGCTGGGTGGTGGGGTGGAGTTGCGTGGCAGTGGAAATATTGTTTATGTTTGGGGAGGTGTTGATGAAGGTGTGGAGGGTTGGTTTGTTTTCCTTTTTTTGAGGGCTTTTTTGTTTGTTCCAGCCTGGAGCCGACGCTCCGGTTGCCATTAGAGACGGAGGGACCAGATGGTTCCTGGGAGCTGTGCTCCGCACCCAGCAGGTGGAACGGCAAATTCATTATCATGCACAATACCCTCTCCGCCCCCGCTGTCCCCCACGCGTGCACACCCTGACCGTAAACCGCCGCCACCGCTACCTCACAGCCCCCACTCACACCCTGCCCTCCCCCACCACTTTCCCCCACCGCTCTGGAACCCTCCGCAGGCCGATCGACTCTGCGCCGCTGCTTAAAAAGGCTTCGGAGGACAATGGCCTCCTCTCAATGGAGCTCCTCGCTGCCTGGAGTCTCGCATCCCCTGTTCGCTCTTGTGAAAAATTCCATTATTTCTGACACCCCACTGCCCCCAGAGGGGTCCCCTTCCACCCCACCAGATCAAATAAAACAGGAGCGCCGTGCTGGGCCCTCTGATCAATCCACATTCTGCCATATTTTTTCGCTGTTGGAATGCCTATGGTTTTCCGCCTTCACCATGTGACATTGTGGACAGCTAGACTATGTCACATGGTGCCTGGAACAGCTTGCCAGGTCGGGTAGTAGAGGCAGAAACACTTGGACTAATCAAGTCCAGGCTAGATGCAGTACTAGATACTCTTTAGATTAGGACATGACGAGCCTAGGTGGGCTGAACGGCCCATTCTCGCCATTATGTATTCTTATGTTCTTATATTCGCCTGCATTGTGTTGTGGGTTCCACACCGCACACCGCTGTGTTGCTTTATGCTGTGTCAAGGCTAACTACCTACCAGGAGTTTTACTGCCTTCAGAAATCAGATTTGTGGCGTAACATCATCACTGCTATTCAGCTGGGTCTCTGAGCAGAATAATGATCTGTCGCTTGCTACGCTCAAGCAGCGGACATCCTTATCGCAAAGTTGGCACCATCACATATGTCATCCACGTGCCGCACCGCCGTTAATTAAGACAATAGTCAGCCGGTTAATTCAGATCTCGGAAGGCTGCCCCGGAGACAGGTGCCTAGCTCAGACTAGCGTGGCCTTCGTCTCTCCTCCTTTCAAAGAGGTCCACGGCGTCACGCTGCGCCACACGCGCAGGTGACTTGTGAGGCGTTCGTTTCCCTGCTGCTTCCTCCCGGCCGTGTCCGCGAGCGCCCGCTCCGAGCGGCACACGTGCCAGATGCTGCCTTTCCGGTCGCTGGCACCCCCCGCCGCGGTGATCCGTGGCGGCGCGCGGCGGAGCATCACACAGAGCGCATCGGGGGAGCGGCTTATCAGAGGCGGATACTCCGGGTACACAGCCTGCTTCTTTATAGCTGTCATCCAGCGGCTCTTCAAAAGACCTCCCGCGGCACTCATGAAAGAGGGGCCCCCCGCGCGCGAGGGAACAGGACCTAACGAGAGAGCGACGGCGCGAGCGGCCGCTGCGTTCCGCGCACCTCGGCTCCAGCTTCACACAAAGGCCGCCATTCCAGCGTTCCGTTTCCTCCACGCGTCTCGTAACGTTCTGAGAGAGGGAGAAACGTGCCGTTTCCTCTGTTCGCAGGTCACTAGTGAACATGAATTCTGTCTTTCTTTGTCAGGTGACGAAAGTAACGGTGATCACTTGTTTATGTCATTCTGTACTTTATGTATTGAATGCCTGAGACCTCTTTGTTGAGAATGTTCGTGTAATTTTCTGCTTTTGGCGATCGGCTGACTACAGGAGGGTCACACAATCGCAAAGTGACCACTGTTGGGGACCGCACACATACCATACACACACGCGCACACGCACACACACGCACACACCCACACACACACATACAGTACACACGCACACCCACAAACACACGCACTCATACCATACACACACGCACACACACACACACACACACACACACACACATACAGTACACACGCACGCCCACAAACACATGCACTCATACCATATACACACACACACAAACACACACAAACAGGAGATTGGGTCATTTGAGCGCATGCCACAGCAGCAAACCGCACCGAGTCCTCACCTAAAATCAATCAGTTTCTTGCTGCTATGAATAATTGAGATGGGCCGAAATGAAACAGGTTTGCAGATTGAGACAGTCGGACCGATTTCTGGACAGATTGCCGGACCGATGTCCTTTTACTTAGTCCTGCTTTATGGCCCCTTCCTCTTCCTCTGGTGCAAACAGACACTTTAATAACCCCCAATAAAGGC
The DNA here is from genome assembly GCA_029706075.1 of Aldrovandia affinis. Lineage (NCBI taxonomy): Eukaryota > Metazoa > Chordata > Actinopteri > Notacanthiformes > Halosauridae > Aldrovandia > Aldrovandia affinis. Next base: position 51,256 of record JAINUG010000215.1, read on the forward strand.
AATAATCATGGCCCTGTGTTTACCTCTCCCCAGGCTGTGTGTCGGAGGTCTGGAAGTGGTCAGCTTATTAATGTATTGACCGGCACATCCCTCCCCCCCTCCTCTCACCACACACACACACACACACACACACACACACACACACACACACACACACACACACACACACACACAATCAGCTCAATACAATGTATCAGTACATATTTAAAGAAAAGGTGGGGTTGGGTCTGCAGAGGTCAGAAAATGTATTTTGTCATCTCTTATTTATGAGGGCCACACACTCCCAAATGGCTGCACACCATCAGTATGTATTCAGCAAGCACACACACACACGCATGCACGCACACAAACACACACACTCACACACACAAACGCACGCACACATACACACACGCGCACACACGTGCACACAGACACACACACGCACGCAGTATCCTCAGCAGTCTGTAGAACAGAACAAAAGAGGAATGTGCCCCCAGGCATTATGACAATCGTCACGAGTATCACAATGACGATTATGATTGAGCACGCACCCTAATCCAGAGTGACCAAACGCCATTCATTTGGCCCATGGATTCATAGCGTTAGTAAGTCACCATCATGTTCAATCAGATGTCATTTCCTGGGGAAAAATACAGCCCTTCTCACATTGCCTGGATCACGCTGAACTGCTCCCATAAGCAGCAGGGGTAGACAGAGTCCATGGCTGGGAACACTGTCTGGGCTACACCCATCGCTGGGGGATTTACAGTGGCTGGGAGGCTAAAGAGGAGCAGTAGGTTTTTTTTTTTTACTCAATTAAAAGGTAATGATGATGAAACGCTGGGGGGTGGCAGAGAAATGGCCTCTGCCTCTCTGAGTGCTCTCTGGCTAAAATGTGGAGGCTTTAAAAGCCAGTAATGCCCTCTAATGAGCATCTAACGGGCCGGGAGAGCCGTTACACCAGGCTGTTTGAGTGGCTCGTTTGTGGTTATGGCAGTTATATATATATATAGGATATATTACCTGGTTTGACACACTGCTGAATAATCTCTAGGCAGTAGGTAAAATGACTGGCCTACGTGGGCTAAATGACCTGTTCTGTAATCAAACATTCTTATGTTCATATCCAGTATATGTCAGGCTGTTTGAGTGGCTCATTTGTGGCTATTGCAGTGAGATATACACTGCCCGTCCCAAAAAAAAAAAGTCACACACTCTAATACGTATTTCGTTGGACCGCCTTTAGCTTTGATTATGGCATGCATTCGCCGTGGCATCGTTTCAATGAGCTTCTGCAATGTCACAACATTTATTTCCATCCAGAATTGCATTAATTTTTCGCCAAGATCTTGTATTGATGATGGGAGAGTCGGACCGCTGCACAAAGTCTTCTCCAGCACATCCCAAAGATTCTCAATGGGGTTAAGGTCTGGACTCTGTGGTGGCCAATCCAAATGATGTCTCATGCTCCCTGAACCACTCTTTCACAATTTGAGCCCGATGAATCGTGGCATTGTCATCTTGGAATATGCCTGTGCCATCAGGGAAGAAAAAATCCATTGATGGAAAAACCTGGTCATTTAGTATATTCAGGTAGTCAGCTGACCTCATTCTTTGGGCACATAACGTTGCTGAACCTAGACCTGACCAACTGCAGCAACCCCAGATCATAACACTGCCCCCACAGGCTTGTACGGTATGCACTAGGCATGATGGGTGCATCACTTCATCTGCTTCTCTTCTTACCCTAATGCGCCCATCACTCTGGAACAGGGTAAATCTGGACTCATCAGACCACATGACCTTCTTCCATTGCTCCAATCTTTATGCTCCCTAGCAAATTGAAGCCTTTTTTTCCAATTAGCCTCACTAACAAGTGGTTTTCTTAAGGCTACACAGTCCCAATCCCTTGAGTTCCCTTCGCATTGTGCGTGTGGAAATGCTCTTACTTTCACTATTAAACATAGCCGTGAGTTCTACTGTTGATTTTTTACTATATGATTTCACCAAACGTTTAAGTGATCGCCGATCACGATCATTCAAGATTTTCTTCCGACCACATTTCTTCCTTGAAGATGATGGTTCACCACTATCCTTCCAGGTTTTAATAATGCGTTGGACAGTTCTTAACCCAATTTTAGTAGTTTCAGCAATCTCCTTAGTTGTATTCTTTGCTTGATGCAGGCCAATAATTTGACCCTTCTGAAACAGATTAACATCTTTTCCACAACCACAGGATATGTCTTCCGACATGGTTGTTTAAGAAATGAGAAGCTACTCACTGCATCAGTTAGGGTTAAATAACTTGTTGCCAGCTAAAACATATTAATCACTGCAGTAATTATCCAATTAAAGGCTCTTACCTATTTGCTTAGTTAAATCCAGGTGGTGACTTTTTTCCAGGTGGGCCAGGCAGTGTATATACTAGATTATGATTGGCTGACAAGTGAATTGTTCTCACTTCTAAAACAAGTTCCGTATTAATTTTCCCAAAGACATGCTGCATAAACAAGAATCAACGTCACTTCAGCACCGGAGCTTCTTCTTCATATATACGTACTTCTCGGCTTTCAGTCTTGTGCCGCATCACCACCTTTGATGGTGGATCTTTAATGTTATGGGGTTGTTTTAAATATACTGGCCATGGGACTACAGTTCATTAATATTGAGGTCGTTAATTCCAGCACGCAGCAAGACATTTTGGCCAAAATCCTGGTTCCCTCTGCCAGGAAGCTGAAACTTGGCCACAAATCTTTCAGCAAGACAATGCTTTGAAACCTCAGAATCAATCAAGAAATGGTTAACTGACCACAAAATTGTCTCAATCTCCAGACTTGATCCCAATCGAAAATGTGTGGTTTGAATTGAAGAGGGCAGTCCATAAGTGCAGATTGAAGGATCTTGAAAGATTCTGTATGGAAGTATGGTCAAATATCCCCCCAATATGTTCACCAATCTCATAAAACATTATAGAAGACCACTCAGTGGTGTTATCCTTGCAAGGGGAGGATGCACAAAGTACTGAAAACCGGGGTGTGAATAATTGTGATGCATCTTTTTGGGGAAAAAACATATTACTTGTTAAACAAAGTCTTTTCTCTGAGCAATTGTATTAGTCTAAAAGAAAATGGCGCCCAAGAGCAGGCTGTCAACACCCCATGGTTTGTTGCCTCACCTTTTTTTAATTTATGAATTTATTTGTCAGTTAATTATCAAGGTAGGCCCGCTGAGATCTTTTGTGAGACAGCATGGCCATATGGCAACAAATACAGCATGCATGTTAGAACAGAGGCAGATTAAACTGACTAACATAATGTCAATGCAGGGGGCACCACACTTTCCCGAGACCGAGACAATTAAGTCGATGTATGTAACTCTGATGTAGTGCTGTGTTCTACCATTTCTCAAGAAAGAGGAGGACTAATGCGTGTCTTTGTTTGTGTGTGTATATGTGTGTCCGAGTGTATGTGTGTGTACTGTATGTGTGTGATATCAGTTCATCACTGTCTGTAGTATCTTGTAGGAGCTCCTCACTGTGTACACTCATTGCTTTCTACCTGCCTTGCAATGGCCATTATGTATTTACTGAGATCTGTTGTGTGGTCCAAAGCTTCTCTCAAAAGCATGTCCTTTTCCTGTTTGGTATAGTTTTCTCCTGTGCACCAGCCTACAAAATGTGATTAAGATTAAAAATGCTGAATACTGGCGATGTTTGAACAGTGTCCTGGACTAATGCTCACTATAATCTCTGCATTCGATGAAAGCAAACAAACATCAATGAATGTTGAACTATGCATGAATCCCTGCATAACTTTGTACCTGTTTATTTGATTACCATTAATATACAGGTTATCTATGATGTGATTTTAGCACAGATATGTTTTAGTTGCCGTGCATTATTAGGTGATTTCAAATATTTCAGAAAGTAGGCCTATATATTTGTATATATAGGCCTACATTCTGAGATATACACTACCAGTCAAAAGTTTTAGAACACCCCCATTTTCCAGTTTTTACTGAAATTTAAGCAGTCCAGTGAATAACCTGAAATGGTACAAAGGTAATGGCTGGTAAACTGCCAGAGGTTAAAAAACTACATTGGTCTACATTGTGAACTACAGTGTGTGCTTGGTGAGGTGGCATAGTGACCAATCTTTTACAAAATTAATTGCATCAATGTGCTGTCAATTCACTTATCATAAAATATTTCATATGACATCATTTATTAATTGACAAATTGAAGACAGATGTGTTTTATTTAATTTTGTCATGGGCCCAAAAAGGTGTGGGTTTTGCATTTGTGTAGTGAACCGAGTATGGTTGCATTAGCCAAAAACATTTTGCTTTGTACATTATCATTGATTATTTTGTAAACACCTTTTTGTCACTCACTAAGTGACATATTTGTTTTAACATGTTCACAACATATGCATATTTCTAACATAACAGTCCTGAATGAGGGAGCGATGGATAGATTTTGTAATCAGAAGCATTTTGTGTCGTAAGTAAGCACGGGATGAGGGGCAAAACCAGAGACGAGCATTCTGAGGGAGAAAGTGATTATATGCAATCCATTACAGGATTCTGATGCCATCTTTTAAGATCCGAATGGTGAATACTGTAGCCTGCACATCTATTTACATCATAATATCATCACGTTACAATGACAAAAAATTAAAATATTCGTAAAATCTTAAGTAAGCATTTTAACTGTGCAAGGGTCCCCCACTAATGCTGGAAAACAGGATTAAAATTGCCTAGATAGTTTCTCTCCCAGCATCCTGTGTTTAGTGTGTAAATGTGCTGTTCTTCTGTGTATGCTGCAGTTTCCCAGGAGTTCAGCTCGATTACAGGGTCAGGGAATAATTTTCGAGGGTTTTCCACATTGGCTGAAGTTTTATCCGTTTTTCCCCCTGTTGGAAATATCCATTGTAAATCACTGTGATGACCCGGTTATAAATGCTGCTGTGCCAAAATTGATTGATTGACTGATTGGTTGATTGATTAGTTGATTGATTTAGTGTTTGCAATGTTACAGGGAGGTGCCTCTCCCATCAGCTGACGGGCATCCAAACTGACACCTGCACCTTCCTCTCCAGCAGGTGGCGCTGCGCTTAAAGATGTCAGCTTTCTCCTGGTGTCTGTGCCCGGCCATCCTCCTCGTCACGCTTGCCTCCATCTCGCACAGCGCCGAGCCCGGGTCTCGAAACAGCAAGAAGGGCCTGGCGCATTCTTCGTTGGACGAGGCTAACGCCCTGCAGGGGGTGGAGCCGTGGGGGCAGCGCAGCGGGCACCACAGGAGGCACGGTGGGCGTAAGGATAAAGCCAGCGCCGGGCTGCTCTCCCGGAGGCCCGTGCAGCCCATGGGGCGGCCGGAGGATGACGGAGAAGGGCTGGAGGGTCTGAGCCCCGTGAGGCTGGAGATGGGGCCCGGGGAGAGGAGGGGCATGGCCGCTGGGAGGGAGAGCGGCTTCTTGGGCTTCGGCATCCCCTTCCATGAGCAGGACAACCATGCCCCTGGGAGCGAGCGATCCATGAAGGGCAGGCGACATGGGCACCAATCAGAGCACAGGAAACATGGCGGCCACAGGGACAAGGCTCGGCACGTTAAAGGTGAGCTCACCAAACAGTGGCTCAGAGGCTAGTTCTTATTCATTACATATACAAGGGGTCACGTCTCTTCTTCCTCCTCCTTCTTCTTTCTCCATCTCCCTGCCTCTTTTGCTCTCTTACATTTACATTTTACATTTTAAGCATTTAGCAGACGCTCTTATCCAGAGCGACTTACAAGATGTGCATCAATACATGGTAGGAGCAATCACAGTTAGCGCACGAGATCAGTGCAGGAATACAGCAATAGACATCATTGCAGGCATCTGCGTACCATACCTGTAACACCTCTTGCTCTACCCTGGCCCATGTTATTCATCTCTTTGACTCAATGTCTTTCTCTCTCTTTCTTCCTCTCTCTTTTTTCCTCCCTCTCTCTTTCCCTCTTTCCTGTAGGCCGTCCCCTGGAGCCAGAGCTGGACTCTGTTCCGAAGGAGGCGGAGTTAATTGAAGACCAGCCCCCCAGCAAGCCCTCATTAGAGAGAACGGCCCTGCCCACTGCAACGCCAACGCCCACAGCTGCTGTCGTCAGCTCCAGCATATCCACAGTGACCACGGTGACCAGCGAGGATCCCCCGGCACTTCCCTCTGCTTCCACCAAACCTTCCACCAAACCCCAGGTACCCATCGGTCTCCCGGCTGTCTCAGTGCCCTAAGTAAGAAACCCTGCAGGTGCTGCACTGCCTTTGTGTGCAAAATGAGTCCCCACCATCCCTACAGAATGAAAAAGGCCATAATGTCATACGCAGCCATCCGGGGAGACAGTCTTGAAATATTTCATGGCTGGGCACACCAGGCCCGCTATAAACAGCATTGAGGCACGTTTGATTGTGAAGGGTTTTATTCATGAGGACTCGTGTCATTACTGACTGAAACAAATCCCCGTAGACTCTAAATTTCACTGCACTGGTGTGTGCAGGGCATGTCTTATCCCTGGCAACAGATAGGCCTTCATTGAGCTGCCGTTCTCCAATCTTCTCCTTTCACCTTGAGGACGTGCAGGCAATGACCAGGTAGCGGCTGCACAGATCTCGCGTAGCCCAGGATGTGGGGACACCTCTGGTGGAGTGCCAGGCTCTTGGCTTGTACACTGAAACACACGAACAGTAGCAGCAGCCAGTAGCACTCCGAGGCATGCACGCAGTGCTTGAGCGCACACACTGGACACAAAGGGTTCTCCCACTCCTCCACTGCAGTCCAGAAGGGAGAGGGGTTGCAGGCGACCAGCCTAATTGCTTGGCTGCAGTGAAGGGTGACAAGGCCTTGGGCAGGAAAGCTGGGCTTAGCCATAATGCCACTCCCATGTCGTCTGGTTGATTCTCTTCAGAGACAGCCGTTTTAGGTCCAGTGCAGTCAGAGATTTGAAAGGCGGCTCACCCAGAGCCTCCGGAACAAGTGGCAAGTTGCAGGCTAGCGCACGAACTGCCAGAACTGGCCAATAAGATAATGGGCCCCAACAGTCTGGCCACCAAGTCACGCATGTCAATATGGTATGGCTAAGGCATACGCATTCACTGTATGGAGGAAGCTCAATATGACAATGACAGAGCAAGAGACATGGTCCTCTGCTCTGACCAAGCTTCATTCAGTGAACAAATCCCAACGCCAGGCATAGGACACCTTAGTCGATGGAGCTCTAGCGTTATGCGAAGTTTTGATAACCACGGGCTCACAACCATTCAGTAAAGGGGTCGAGCCCCTCAGGGGCCACAACCACAAGTGCAGCTGGTCTGGGCTGGGATGCCATGTGCTGCCACCCGGCTGAGATAACAGATCCCGTCTGTGTGGGAGCTGCCATGGCTCTCCAGGACACAGGAGGGCTGAAAACCATGTTCTGGTCGGCCCGTCTGGGGGCAGAACCATGTTCTCACCGACCGTCTGGGGGCAACGAGTAGGAGCCTGTGGCAAGAGCAAGCAGTCTCTGCCAGCGGAAACCAGAGATGGCATCGGGCCATTTGCTCTGAGGCACAGGCCACCACATGCCACTCCGACACGACGCTATATCTCGTATACCACCTGGTTGATACGAAACACCACGGATGTAATGTGTTTGGCCCTGATGACAGGCGAGAAATGGCTAAGAGTTACACACACTGGGCCTCATGCAAGAACATTTTTGTATGTTTATCATATCTTTCTTCTTTTTTCTTTTTTTCGTGAGGTGGCTTCTACGAGTGTTCCACGTCAGATTCAGCAAATGCTCGTAACTTCAGAAAACTGTCGTAAATGACAACGTAAACATGCTGAATGCCACGTCTTCTTAAATGAGTGCGCGTTCATGTGATTTGTGAATTAGCATAATTAACGCCCCAACAATGCTATATAAGGTTAGGCGTCCCGCCCTATTTTCATAGGAAAGTCATTCATAACAATGGCACTGAAAAAAACCAAGAAGAAAAACTTTACGAGCTCGGAGATTGAAGTACTACTATCTGAAATAAGTAACCAAAAGCACATACTATTGTGGAATAGTATCAACAGTGGAATTAAGGGACCTGTTAAAACAAAGTGGGAAAAAATTACTTGTGCAGTTAATGCAGTATCATCTGTTGCCCGTAGCATCACAGTCAAAAGAACGTCTCACGAAAGCAAGGCGATCTATGACTGCAACAGGAGGGGGTCAGGAGGAAGTCTCCGTTATGCACACCGACGAGCGAATATGAGATGTTTATATTGATATTGTAGTATTATACCATAGCCTCAATAGCCACAATTGAAATGAATGATAATGATATAATTATATTAATGAATTATGAATGATATTATCCTCCAATTTGAAAAGAAAACAGTCAAATATAGGCCTACCATTGTCAAACAGAATACTCTCAAAATGATTGTACATTGTGAATTCTATCATTTATCGTGTCATTTATATATTCAAACTCAACAGTTCTTCTAAGTAACGAAATAGACACAATCCATTAGTCAAAAACAAAGTCGTTTTGCTTTGGAGAACGGCAGGCAAATTGTACGTATGACTCGTACAACAGCTCTGGACCACCCCTAAATCTTGTTCGTACCTAAGAGAAAATTCTAAATACGAGAAAATTGGTGAATGCGGCAAAATCTCGTAAATCACTCGCAGAGTGACTTACGAACGAATTTGTGCATATAAGTGGTTCTTGCATCTGGCCCATTGTCTAGGGGCCCAGCCCATTGATGTGTTATCACACTGCCCCACCCCCCACCCCCAACCTGGGACTGATGCGTCTGTCATCACTACTTTCCTCTTCGATGGTATCGTGCTGGGAGGGACACCCGCAGGTAAGTTCTCCTCCTCCAAGGCCGTAGATTAGCACGTATTTGGCACTCTGAAACTAGCCTTATGCCATTACCCATTAAACACATGTCATCTCCTCTCTGCTGTGCAGGAAACAGACCCTACCCCTAACCCTAACCCAGACTGTGATCACTGATGTTCCTCTGAGCCCCATAGGTCAGGAATGTTGAGGGGATATGGTGGTGACACATGTCATGTTTCCTGGGCATTTCTGGTTCCGTTGCTATCAATTCCAAACATCTAATCACTGTTGAACTACAGGTTGGAGGTTGAGCAATGTCCAGTCAGGTTTCACTTTTTGATGATAATGTCCATCTCATATATAACAGATTGTTATTAGTTTCACATGTTATACAAGTGCATGACAACACATATTTTATTTAGTCCAGGCACAGTTAAGTGTCCTTAGAAACACTGAGAAGGTTACTCCAGGTGGAGACGGTCCAAACTGTAATCACCCGGTTTATTTATATTTCCCTTTGGGTCTGACCCAGGGAAGATCCATTATAAGGGCTGGATTTGTTATCTATTGACAAAGTTATTGTACTTAAATGATCTCAAGAGACATGCAGAACAGCTGTCTTGGCTTACTTTGTATACAATCTTGGAGGCTTTGACATAATTGTGAAATTTCTATCATTATGCCCCTTATGGAACTGTGGTCTATTGGCAGGTTTGGCCAAGATTCATGTTGGAAGCAGCCAATGAATATCCTTTTTGTTAAACTGCCTCATTTCACACCGTTAATTAAATGTTTTGGCGCTGATTCCACAAATACCTCCTGTGTGTTTACAACATCTTTAATTGGAAGAATATTTAATTATCAGTGTGCCCCCCCCCCCTTCACAGTGAGACAATCACATTCACAGGTCTGAATTACAAATTAACGACTTCTCCCTGGCATAGGAACAGCAACACCTTTAATTCAGCCATGAGAACAGATGCCTGGCTACAGACGGGCTGGCAATAAACTGTCCAGCTAGTGGATGAATGAGCACCATTCTGCATCGTTCCAGGGCCATTAGCGTAGCCGCGAGGCCTGTTAGCAGGCCTGTAGCCAGCCCCTTTGCTATGCTCAGCCCAGTATCCACAGGCTGAAGCTGGTGTCTAACACAGAGGGTCACATGTGTCACTCATACCCTGACTGAGATCTGCCCACTCATCTGTAGAGAGACCTCCCTTCCAGTCCAAGGCACTTTGACATGCATTATATAATGCAGTCCATATCCAGGGTGGTGTGGAGAGAACCGCTAGTACTTAGACACCGACAGTTATTGTGAAATATACTTGGAGTTTCTTTTGTGTTTTTTTTACTGTGGGACAAAGATGATGTGGGAAGGTAACATGCCTGCTCACTCTTAAGGTTAGGTTTGCCTTCTGTTTGCTGATTTGTGCAGGGCTTTGATGTGGGAGGTATGTATGCACTTGAGTGACAGTGCTGCATCGTGGTTAACGAAGTTGGCTTATACCCAGAAGGTTGTAGGGTCAAGTCCATAGGTGTTTAAAGCCTTTAACCGGAGTCTCAGTAAATACAAATCAGTATCAAGGAATGCTATGGCTAAGAATTATCTGCAATGCAAACAATATGAAAGTTGTTATGAAACTTTTCCTCTAAATGTAAATAATAATAATATTATACTAGCACACCACAATGGGGACCAAGAACTCTATTTTTATATATGAGAGTGGTTTTGTTAGATGTTTTTTTGGCATTACTAAGCACCTACCAAGCAGCTGGTAATATCCTTAATTCACTCACATTCTGACTTGGCTCCCCCAAAGTAACAGCACCAGCTTGAAGTCACCAGTAGATGGTGACATTGAGCAAATACAGAGATTAACAATGCCTGCCCAGTTTTTTTATTTTTAAATGTTTAAATTTTTTATAGCTCTTGCCTCAAGGTTATTACATTTGGCCTGGGATGTTAGTCTGTCCTTATGTCCATCCACATGCTGGTTGGTACTGGACTTTACCACCAGATGGCAGCAGGAAGACGAGGGTATTTGTAAGGGTAATGGATAACGCTGGTGATAGTCTGTTGTTTATGGTTAGTATTTGTTGTTTCAGAGGCCACATCATGGGCGGGGAAAGGCACAGGGAGAGGTCATGCCCACGCTGGATATGACCCTCTTCGACTGGACTGACTACGAGGACATGAAACCAGTGGATACCTGGCCGTCCTCTCGTAAGAAAGGTGACCCCTCCGTTAAAGACTGTCTGTGCCGGCTCACTCCTCTCAGGGCAATCTGAGACAATCTGGGGGAAGGGGAGGGCAGGTGTAGTAGAATGGTCAGGGAACTACTTTTGTAAAGCAGAGGGTGCATGTTCAAATCACAGGTGGAGCACTGCCATTGTACCCTTGCGAATGGTAATTAACCTGAATTGTTTCAGTAAATATTCAGCTGTATAAACGGATAGTATGTAAAAAATGTAAGCTGTGCAAATTGCTCTGCATAAGGGCATCGGCAAAAGCAAATAATGTAGTTATGCCTCAAGCTTTTTAAAGTTCAGTTGCCATATGACTTAAGGCCTCTGTATACTTAAAATTAAATCGAATATGGCGTGTTCGCATAGGCAAGATAGCAGATTTGCGACCAAAACGAAGTGCCGCATTTGGCTTTGATCGCTGCAGTGTGTGTAGGCTGGCTAGGCAAACTTGTCAAATTTTTCACACAGCCTCGTTCACCGCCTCCCAATACACCGTAGCCTGCAATTAGTCAACAATGTCACGTCATTTTTATGTATGTCATTTGGGCCGCGTGTTACATCTTGTTATCATCTTGTCTAACTGTTCCTCTACTTATGTCGTCGTTCGCTCTAGTTAGCTATATGTCTGTTGACAAGCAATTTTTTTTTCTGCAAATCTAGTTGGCAATTTTGCTCTTGGGGAAATGCACTGCTTTTGCACTTGGTACCAAAATCCTTAGTTATTTGGTGTTACCTATTTGACCTCAGTTCACCACCAATTGTGTGACATGGGCTAGCTGCTAATCAAGTTAACCAGCTTGCTAATTAGCTACAGTATATTAATGGATAGTCAGATAACATACCACTGATTGAAAGTTATCATTAAAATAAAATTAACCCTACTTAGTAGTGACAATTGCTGATACACAATTGTCTAAATGTAATATAACCCATGGTCTACTACATCAAAAAATAAAATTCACACTGTCACTTGATACTATATACAACGTACAACGAGAAATGACATTTAGCAGTTTCTGGAGCCCACTTTCTTATGTCTGTTACAGGATCCTATGGTATGATGGTTTAAACTTTGGGTTATTTTGTATGGCTCAGATGGCTCACGTCCTGATCTCTGGTGTACTTCAATGTAGCATGTTGTGGGACTGAGTGTGAAGCAGTCATAAATAATGGCCATTCTCTTCTGTGTGTGTGTGTGTGTGTGTGTGTGATGCAGACAAACGGCGCAGTAAGAACCTGAGCAGTGGGAACATGACGGTGGACACAGAGACGTTGGAGCCATGTGACCACCACTTAGACTGTCTCCCTGGTCAGTCCACCTCCCTCTACCCCTCTCACCTTGTTAACACAGAGATCACAATGCTCTTCAATGTTTGAGATTCTCCCATTTCCAGCAATTATAGAACTCAAACTAATTACAGAACCTTATTTATTTTATTATTTCATTTAAGTTGCCTCATTATGTCAAGTTATTCTCGCTTACACATTCATAATAACTGTTATTGACTTGTGTAGTTGTGTGAGTCTGATAACCTTTGCAGTTAATTGTTGCTCGCTCTCTTATTATTTGCAGTTGTCGTTGTTTGCCACTACAGCCTTGTAACTTGCTTCGGAAAAAACATGTCTGCAAAATGATAAAATGAATGTTTTATTTTGCCATAGTTGGAGGAGGTAAGGCTGTGTGGGATGTGCTGCTGATTGTGGTTATGTTGGGATGTAGCAAGGAGGCAGGGGTGGCCACCATGCCAGGTGGTGAGTGGATGAAAGACCAAACAAAAGATTCTGATAGGCAAACAGCCAATTTATTACCTTTTTTTTAAACAATTCAAACAAAACACGAAGATAAAGCATTTAACTCCAAAAATTATGCAATAGAGGGAAACAGCAACAAAAACCCACACTTCTGCCTTCATGCCCCAAAAACTCTCCCCAGGCATGGCACACTGTGCTTTTATAATGGCCTAACGAAGGCAATGGCTCACAGCTGAGTTGATCGCTCATTAGCCTCAGGTGAGCCTGCCTGTAGGTGAGGCCACTGCTGTCCAAGGCCCTGTAGTCCTCTCTCCAGGGTGTGGGAGGGGACAGGAATGCCCTCTCAACTCCTCCCTACACCTCTCCCTGTGTCACAGGATAATAATAATAACTGCTGCTGATTATGGGGATAATAATAATAATTAGCTGATTATGGTTATGGGGATGATAATAATAGCTGTGCTGCTGATTGTGGTTATGGGGATAAGAATAATGTGCTGATTGTGGTTATGGGGATAATAATACTAACATTGATTCTGGCTATAGGAATAATAATAATAACGGATTGCATTATACAGCGCTTCTTCATGATCTCAAAGTGCTTTGCAGTGAAGTGGGGAAGCTCACCTGAGCTCACCACTAATGCGTAACGCCCACCTGAGTGATGCAGGGATGCAGGGCCGGAACGCTCACACCTCAGCCGAGGTGGAGAGGGAGGGTGTAATTCAAGCTGATGGAACCGTGGTGTTGGGCTGATCGGTGCTGTGGTTCGTCTCGTCCTCCCAGGCTCCTGCTGTGACCTGAGACAACACGAGTGCAAAGCGCATAACCGCGGACTCAACAACAAGTGCTACGACGACTGCATGTGCGAGGAAGGTGAGGGCTCATCTCCGTGCCTGGACGGTGCACGCTGTCCACTCCTACGGAGGAGTTTCACACACCTGAGGAGGCTTTGGACACTTCAACGTCGGGCTGTCGTTGCTTAACAGCACTCATACATTTGACTTTTTACGTGAATTTTTTAAAAACAAATTAAAATTTTGTTTCAGATTTTATCCCATTTTCTCCCCATTTGGTAGCCAATTAGACCTGCTGTTTTTATGTCAATCCCCCCCCTAGTAGTGTGAGTTCGCTGCCGTAGTCCTGCGACCGGTAGTGACAAAGGCGAAGTAACGCCTCCTTCGAGACGGCACTCGCCAAGCCGTCGACCGTAACCCGGTACTACAGGGCCACTCTTATGCGCAGTGAACGTCATGTCGGCTTCCCTCCCCCCTTCCTGGGGCGGACAGCCAATCGCCGCCCCTGGTGGCGCTCCCGGCTACATTTTACACTTTAAGCATTTAGCAGATGCTCTTATCCAGAGCGACTTACAAGATGTGCATTAATACATGGTAGGAACGATCAGAGTTCGCGCAAGAGATCAGTGCAGTAATGCAGTGATAGACATCATTGTAGGCAGCTGCGTACCATACCTGTAACACTGGGAAGGAAAAGGTTTTTTTATTTATTGAGTAAGCAGGGATACAAAGTGTTGAGCAAGTAGGCAGTGGTGATGACAATTATTCATATTGAGAAGAAAGTCCATAACTTTCACCACAGTGTTATACACACTGCATTTGACTTCTGCCATATAAATGAGACACTGTGCTGTGACAGAGATCCTGACCTGGTCAGAAATGGGTGAACAGAGGCCAAACTGTACTTCTCCACATGGGATTTTCTGGAAGTCACAGCTAGCTTTGCTAAGAAAACCCCAAATTCTGCTTTAAAATGAATGAAAATGCCTGCATTTGAAGATTAAACGGCTACCTTGATATAGCTATAATAAAAGGAGAGTATATTATTTTATGGATCCTATATGAAGAGTGGCCCATTCGTCCAAGCATTCACTACCAGTACATTACAGTTCCATACATTAACACAATAATTCTGTCCCTGCCAGAACTGATAAGCCATAACAGGAACCTGAAGTTCATAATGTCCCAAGATTGGCTAGCAAATTAAATAAAACGTGAACCTGTTCTATATAATGTACTACTGTGGAATTTCATTCTGATGTTTAATAATTGTTGGCATAAACACTACACCTGCACAGTACACTACTTAAACAAATGGGAAATTACAAAACACAAGGATTTAACACAAAGACAATATTACTGTACATGTTTATTTTAATTGAGTGGCATTGTCAAATCAGGGCTCTAGATAAGATTATGAATCATGATTATGAATTCTCCCAAACTGTGTGCTTCTTTTTTCTGTTCTCAAAAACGTTGGAAGATTTTATTGCTATAACATATAATAGTATTTATGAAATTACATTTATTTTGAAAAAAACAAAAAAACAAGATTATTCACAGTCCCTGTTCACCTTCCCCAGGGTTCCGCTGCTACGCAAAATTTCACCGGAACCGGAGGGTGACTCGCAGGAAGGGCCGCTGTGTGGAGCCCGAGTCCGCCAACGGTGACCAGGGGGCGTTCATCACCATCTGAGGGCATGGGGACATACCCCCTCCGGCACCAGAGCGCGCCCCCCGCGGGACTGCCGTCTGCTGTTTGTATTCACTGTCAGTTTGTCTGGCCTCTCCTGGCCGTTTGGGAATAATGTCACGTCAAGACCAATATGCGGTGGGTAGATTTGTGTTCATCTTTTGTGTAACCCGATAAAAACCCTGACGTGTACATAAATACCTTAACGACTGTCTTTTGTTTTGTTTTTTGTTTTTTGTTTTTTTTCCACGGGTTTGAAGAATGTGTTGATATTTAAAAGAACAGTGCTGCATACAGATTTTTATGCCATTTTATCTAAAAAGGGGAAAAAAAGATGCTTGATTTTATTGTGTATGTTTTACTCATGCGATGCCAAAACTGGACTTTAAAGGCCTATTTAACCCAGGAGTGAAAGATGAAAATAAGTTGTAAAAACAGTCGTATGTGTTGAGACTGAGCGCGACGGAGCCCCTCTGTACGGCTGTAATCACTGTGCGCAGTATCATCTCTGCCACTGACAGCTATCGGAGGTGACGTCCTTGTCACTTTGATCACGTTGTCCTCGGGACTCATGTAAAATGTATTTACCCTCCCTGAACCTCGGAGTCCTGCTCGCATACTTACATCTGCTCAGAAGAAAAGAGTAATGCCTTGTTTTCAGCTTTGATTTCATCATTAAATCCAGTTCAAGACTTTTCTCGACTCATTTCATTTCTTGTGCTAGTTCACTGATGTATAAGGAACGGAGTGCCGATTACGAAATGAAAGTTCTTATTCACAAAATGCCATTTATCAAGGCAGTCACGTGGCACAGTTCTTAGAGAACATGAGTTGCAACTGAAAGGTTGCAACAGATACAGTACCTAAGCTGAATGACGTCTGCACACTGCTGTAAAACTGGGTAATCAGTCAAAGAGCCCTTCTCTTGCAATGTGATTAAAACTTGGTTGGCCACGGTTAGTGCGCAGTCCAGAAACCTAAGACAACTAGGCTGCTGCTGAAAGTGGTATTCGTGGGCCAGTAGGGTGCAGGTTGATTAAACTGAGGTCTTGTCTCACTGAGGCCATTACAGATCCCATGGCACTGTTTGCTGAGAGCAACGGGTTCCCCAGTGTCTCGGACAAATTCCCGCTCTGCCTTCCATCTGACCGTGCCCCAGTTTAACTGGCTAAATAAATCCTCCCTTCTCAAACTAAGTTGATCTGTGGTGAGAGTTCTAGTCCAAGATGGCCACCGCGCATCACCCTGGAGGGTGCCACACACTGGCAGTGGCTTAGATGAGTCACTCTACTCCCTCCCGTTTCACTGTAAAGCGCTAAAGTAGTTGAAAGGTGCTTTATAAATATAATGTAATGAAAGAATATGAAGCATCTCACTTGATGCGTCTTCTAAGCAAATTAATAATGTGACAATCTTGAGATAGTAGGGCTTTAAGAATATTACCCTGGACATGGACTGCACAGTCATATTTACATCACTCTGACTTGGCGTTGGCCAATCGTGACCTGCATCGCCGCAGGCTCCCGGCATTCCTGGCCGTTGTGCGGCTCCACCCATAGCCAATGGGATCTTGACTGCATCTTTTTACGATTCCGCTGAGTCGCAGACTGCGGCATCCATAGCAGTGCATCACCCGGCGTGTGACCCTGAGTCGGGGAATTAAAAAGTCAAATGAGCTTCATCTCTTCCAGGGGGATTACGAAGCGAGCTGTTTAAGGAGCTGAGCCTGCCAGTCAAACACCGGTGTGGCATCAGTGCTGGGAAAACATGGGCACTGTACGTGCCCTGTGGCCTGAAAACCTGGGTAGTGTACGTGCTCTGTGGCCTGAAAGCATGGGTACGTACGTGCTCTGTGGCCTACACCGTGCCAGCAGGTGAAACGAGGCATTTACTCGTTTCGCGGAATCAATTCGCCAGCATTTTCTGCACCATTAGCTTTGTAAGTAAGGATGTGTGACCTGTGTGTGGGCCTCTTTGGAAGCCTACATGCTTCACTTGTCCTGGCATACGCTCTGCCCATCAAACGCCCGCTGGGGAAATGGCCATTGGCGTCTTATTGATCTTCTCAAAACGCCTTTTATTTTTAAAAAAAGTTAATTCATGCTACTGAAGTCGCTATATCGGAAATCGACCATTTTCCCTCCCATAATTACCCATGCTTGGATCAACATTAACTTTATTATTAGTACTACTAATGCGATTTAGTCCAATGTCTGGTCTTGTACATAGACGTGGTGTGTAGCCCAGCACTGTAGATGAGAATTCCTTTCATTATGTATTCATTTAACTGCATTCAATGTTGTAGTAGCCCTGAAGACTCTGGCTTGATAGCCTCTGTGTATCTTGCCAGCAAATACTCACGTCATATGATTTAGTCCATGACAAATTGTTACTGGGACAGGACGTCATATTACCTTGCGATACAGGTGTAAATCAAGGGCTAATTAAAGGGCAGCACCACTCCAGGGTACATCAGCAATGCAGAGGGAATCCTGGGAATTTCATCGCAAGCTATTCAATTATCAAACATCTGTTTAGGGGCGAGATGGTGACTTTTTTTTTTACCAGACAGGACAAAGGCAAAACAGGCCTCCGGAGCAGGGCCAAGCTATAGGCGCCTACAAGACTGAAGGAAATATGATATTTATGTGTTTTATACAGCTGATAGCAGTGCTGGTATAGTGTATTTGGATACAAATTAGCGAAATCACAGTAGGTCTGAGAATATGCCATGTTTTAATATTGCATCTCTAAAACACTCAAGTAATTTAACTTACACAGGTTTATCCTGATGGCATAAACACACACACACACACACACACACACACACACACACAGACACTAACATGGAGAAAGACACACACACACAAATACAACACACAGACACACACACACACAAATACAACACTCACACACACACACAAAATACAACACACACACACACACACACACACACAAATACAACACACAGACACACATGTAGACACACACACACACACACAATTCCTGTATTGCAGGTGCACCTTTTAATGTAGTGACAGGTGAATAATGGGCAAATGTCTAATATAATGGAAACCGGTTCTAGGTGTCTTCCAATCTGCATTGAGATATATAACTATTTCTTGAGCTCAGAAGATAAATCACGCTTATGCCTATTTCCAAAGCGATGCTCCTAACAAAGGACAGGTATGGCACCATAGGAATTACAGCCGCTGTTTCCCTTGGAACCCTGATTTGATTCTACAGGCACAAGTAAATGAACAGATGGCTAGCCTCGGTTAACGGCTGGGAAAGGGATTGCAGAGGACCACCTGACCTTGCCTGAGTGTTCAGCATTCTGCTAAAGGACTGACAACTGCTGTTTTGTACCAGTGTGCCATAGTAGTTACTTAGACAGTTAAATATAGAAATTAGTGGAAAGGCCTCTATTTTTTTCTATATGCAAATTGGCCCCAGAGGTGCACAGCTGTTGGAATAGATCTGAATCCATAGAATGTGGCCAATAAAAACTGTCACATTAGCACAGGCACAGAAACAGAGCCCTTACAGATAATACCATGGAGTGTACAAGAGTACCACAAATACGTGTACAAACAAACGGGTGCATGCTGTCTGACCGCTATGGCTTTTTGTCCACTAAAACTAACAGTAATAAATCAGAGCACTCGTTTATTTATCTACTTATTTAATTGTTTAAATGTATGACTTCAGTTGTCATTAAAAAAAGCAAACAGAAAACACTTGCAAACTCAAAGTTAAGGACACAGCAATACATTTAGATAAATAAATCAGATCGATGCCACCCTCAGCCCCCTCTCTCAAGTCCAACTGTTTTTGTCTGCTTCACAATGGTGGGGCTCTTTAGCCCGCTCTTTACTGTTGTTACCGCCTGAAGAGAACCAAGACACTCTCCACTCAAACTGCAGAGTAATTGTGATGAATGTGTCTTTACCTAGGGGCAGCTGTCATGGGAACAAAGGTGATTGACTGGAAATCTATTTCTCCCGAATGCCTGTGTAGCACTGTGTGCCCAGAGATTCTGGAACCTTCTGGCAGCCACTGTGTGGCAGTTCATTTGCTCTAGGACTGGAGCATGGTTTACCTGTGGCAATTTGTGTGTGTGTGTGTGAGAGAGAGAGAGAAGTGTATGTGTGTGTGTGTGTGTGTGTGACAGAGTGTGTGTGTGTGTGTGTGTGTGTGTGTGTGTGTGAGAGAGTGTGTGAGAGAGAGAGAGAGAGAGAGAGTGTGCTTCTTCTGAAATAAATAAATACACCATTTCATGGAGCCGAAAGAAAGACTGAAAGAAAAAATCAATAGCACTACTCACACGTAAAAAAGAAAATTAAACAATGCAATTGAATACTGAAAGTGGAATTTGATCCCGGGGGGTGGAATGGCATCTCTTCTTCTTTTCATATCCAGTTGACAGTCTTTCCCTGGGCTTTTCACAGCCGTGTATACAGTACACTTCATAATTATCCACACCCTTCACAGCGATGAGCAAAAAAGGCTGTATAAAATAAATAATACAGATAATGAGCTATATTCCATGCGCAAATATTTATTTTATTAATACAGTAAAAGAAAAAATACAGCTCAGAACAATAGATGTCACAATCATTATTTTTTGTATTATTATTTTAAAAAAATAAATCTGCATTAACATGCTACTTTTTCATTCATCTTAATCTTAGGAAACTGTATTGTGGCCTCCCATGGCATCCTGTTTGACTGGGGTATTAAAATGTGGTAACACACAAATAAAATCCACTTGTCATCCATCACCAGGGGGAAAGGCAAAGAACTCTCAGAAGAAACAAGACAAAGGTTTGTTGACCTTCACAAGTCAGGAGATGGTTACAAACTAATACATAAAAAATGGATAACTACAACTTTTCACTATTAGGTTTAAAGTTTAAAGAAGTTTAAAACCACTGCAACAGTTGTAAACCTGCCTGGTAGAGGACGCAAGTGAATCTTGCCCCCATGCGCAGTGAGGCAGATGGTTTGGGAAAGAAAACTCCAAGGGCCGCAGTTCCAACAACGCAGACCTGCTATCCATGTGAGCCGAGGGTGCACAAAATACTGAAAACATTTGTGAATAATTGTGACAAATATCTTATTTCTTGGCGGCATGGTGGTGCAGTGGATAGCGCTGTCGCCTCACAGCAAGAAGGTCTCGGGTTCGAATCCAGGCCGGGGGCCTTTCTGTGTGGAGTTTGCATGTTCTCCCCGTGTCCGCGTGGGTTTCCTCCGGGTACTCCGGTTTCTTCCCACAGTCCAAAGACATGCACGTTAGGCTAATTGGAGAGTCTAAATTGCCCGTAGGTATGAGTGTGTGAGTGAATGGTGTGTGTGCCCTGCGATGGATTGGCGACCTGTCCAGGGTGTATTCCTGCCTCTCGCCCGGAACGCATGCTGGGATAGGCTCCAGCCCCCGCGACCCTGACCAGGAATAAGCGGCTTAGATAATGGATGGATGGATGGATGGATCTTATTTCTTAAACAAAATATTTTTCTCTGTTGAATTGCATTATAATAAAATAATATAGCTCACTACCTGTATGTTTATCAAGGGTGTGGATAATTCCATTAAAAAAGTTTTAGAATACCACCATTTTCCAGTTTTTACTGAAATTTAAGCAGTCCAAGTCCAGTGAATAACCTGAAATGGTACAAAGGTAAGCGGTAAACTGCCAGAGGTTACCAAAAACGTAAAAATAATGTAAATTCTTTGGCAGTGAGTAGTGTCCTACACCACAAAAGTAAACTGGAGGAAACTCTGACAGGAAGAGGTCTGGCAGACCCAAAGCCACAACAAAATCATAAGACAGCTGAGAGTCAACAGCTTGCGTGTTATTCACTGGACTTGAACTGCTTCAATTTCAATAAAAACTGTAAAATGGGGGTGTTCTAAAACTTTTGACCGGTAGTGTATACATATATATATATATATGTATATATATATAAATAGCTATAACTATAAGTCCAGAAGGGTCCATTGTGTTCTGGGGGTCAAGATAGCAACCAGCTGAACGAGTCAGAGATCAAGATGGTAATATGACAGATTTAAAAACCACTGAGCGACTGTTCAAATCTACCTGATAAGAAACATGTCTACCCATCCATTCTGCACAAATGAAATACATATTTACTAGTATAAAGTTCATTTTTATCATCAAAAACTCTATGAACAGAGGATGTTTTCCAGAGGAAATTGAAAACCATAAAACCCTGAGCCATTCAGTGAGGAAGAAATGGGAATGTATTCCCTGACCCCAGAAAAGTAAAGAACCCCTCATCAACTACACTGAAGAAAAATATGAAACAGAATATATTCACTGGTCTACACTGCACATAACTATCTGAAACAGATAGGCACAAATGTTCATATCATAAATCACATTTTCATAATTTTGCATTACAAAATATCCCACATTTTGGAGCTGAGCAGATGATGCAACAGTAGAATCTCATCACCAAAAACATTTTAGGTCATATTTAATGTTTTTTTCATTTTTTTAAACTTTATATTGGCTTTACAGTAATTAAAAGCTAGATGGAATGTGTTACTCTCTCTCCCAGCACCCATATACAGTGAGTCAATGAAAAGTCTTTGTATCAAGCGTTCATTGCTGTCAATAAACATGCTGCATTACTGCTGATGGTGTTCGGACTGCAGCACAGTGTTGAAAAAGCAGTGGCGTCAGGAAAAAATTAATTGGCCCAAGAGAAAACAACCGCCACAGTAAACAAATACACATCATTGTAAAAATGACACTTTGAAAAATGATGAACTAAAGAGTTATAAATAATGCATAAAAATCGGAGCGGCGTCTGACTAAAAATAATCGCAGTAATGGCGGTAATTGATGTGCGCACAATTTCTACGAGGCGTGCAATGCGCGACACAATACACAGAACGCCAATGGCATTGTTCTGTGAGAGACTCTACTGCGAAAAAAAGCTTTGCTACAGACGCACTTTTCCATTAAAGGTGATTTGCTGTCTGCCCACCCACACAATAAGCCACATTCAGGCCTCCGTGTTTCTGACGGTAATTATACGGTGAGCGTTTGTCTTCTGAGAGGCCAGGGTGTAGGCAGGACGCGGTGCAGGAAGCGTGATATGTCTCGTGTCCCTCTCGGAGGACTGAGGGGTGAAAGAGCAGTTGGTGGTTTTTTAAACTTGCTTTGTGATGCCTTTGTGATGCGTGAACACATAATCTTCCTTTCATAAAAAACGTGACGAGATGACACAATAATGCCCCCGCTCTGGACCATGGTGAAAGGGCATGGCCTTTTTCAGAGAAAGAAAGGTGCTGCCACAACACACTGAGTGTGTAGTGTAATATAATTGTGTTGTGGTGTGCTAATACAATAAATATCTTGGTGGGGGAAAAATAGCTCTCATTTACAACATGTTCTGGTCTTTTGACACCCTCTTTTCTGGGAGTCTACCCAGGAAGATACACTTAAGATACACTGTTATTTTAGCTGTCTACCACAGCATATTGGAGTTGAAATTAAATAATGAATATTATATATATGAGCTCAGAGTGCAGACTTTCAGCTTTAATTTGAGGGTATTTACATCCAAATCGGATGAACGGTGAAGGAATGCAACAGTGTACAGCACTTTTTATATGTGGTCTCCCCCTTTTTAAGGGACCAAAAGTAATTGGACAATTGGCTGCTCAGCCAGGTGTGTGTTATTCCCTCATTATTTAATTCACTAGTAAGCAGATAAAAAGGTCTAGAGTTGATTAGAGTTGATTTCAAGTGTGGCATTTGCATTTGGAATCTGTTGCTGTTAACTTTCAATATGAAGTCCAACGAGCTGTCACTGCCAGTGAAGCAAGCCATCATTAGGCTGAAAAATCAAAACAAACCCATCAGAGAGATAGCAAAAACCAAATCAACTATTTGGTACATTCCTAAAAAGAAAGAACGCACTGGTGAGCTCAGGAACACCAAAAGGCCCGGAAGACCACGGAAAATAACTGTGGTGGATGACAGAATAATTATTTCCCTGGTGAAGAAAAAAAAACTTTCACAACAGTTGGCCAGATCAAGAACACCCTCCAGTTGGTAGGCGTATCTGTGTCAATGCCTACCAACTGGAGGGTTGGTAGGCGACTTCACCAGAGTAAATACAGAGGGTTTACCACAAGATGTAAACCATTGGTAAGCCTTAAAAACAGGAAGACCAGATTAGAGTTTGCCAAAAAACATCTAAAAACACCTGTACAGTTCTGGAACAACATCCTATGGACAGATGAGACAAAGATCAACTTGTACCAGAATGATGAAAAGAGAAGAGTATGGAGAAGGGAAGGAACTGCTCATGATCCGAAGCATACCACCTCATCTGTGAAGCATGGTGGAGGTAGTGTTATGGCGTGGGCATATATGGCTGCCAATGGAACTGGTTCTCTTGTATTTATTGATGATGTGACTGCTGACAAAAGCAGCAGGATGAATTCTGAAGTGTATAGGGCTATATTATCTGCTCAGATTCAGCCAAATGCTTCAAAACTCATTGGATGGTGCTTCACAGTGCAGATGGACAATGACCTGAAGCATACTGCGAAAGCAACCCAATACTTTTTTTAAGGCAAAGAAGTGGAATGTTCTGCAATGGCCAAGTCAATCACCTGACCTGAATCCAAATGAGCATGCATTTCACTTGCTGAAGGCAAAACTGAAGGCAAAACATAAGGAACAAGAACAAGCAGGAACTGAAGACAGCGGAAGTAAAGGCCTGGCAGAGCATCACCAGGGAAGAAACACAGCGTCTGGTGATGTCTATGGGTTCCAGACTTCAAGCAGTCATTGACTGCAAAGAATTTTCAACCAAGTATTAAAAACGACAATTTAATTTATGATTATGTTAGTTTGTCTAATTCCTTTTGAGCCCCTAAAATTGGGGGGGCTATGCATAAAAATTGTTGTAATTCCTACATGGTTCATACAATATTTTTAACAAAACCCTTCAATTAAAGCTGAAAGTCTACACTTAAAGCACATCTTGATTGTCCATCCATCCATCCATTGTCTAAGCCGCTTATTCCTGGTCAGGGTCGCGGGGGGGTGCTGGAGCCTATCCCAGCATGCGTTCCGGGCGAGAGGCAGGAATACACCCTGGACAGGTCGCCAATCCATCGCAGGGCACACACACCATTCACTCACACACTCATACCTACGGGCAATTTAGACTCTCCAATTAGCCTAACGTGCATGTCTTTGGACTGTGGGAGGAAACCGGAGTACCCGGAGGAAACCCACGCGGACACGGGGAGAACATGCAAACTCCACACAGAAAGGCCCCCGGCCTGGATTCGAACCCGAGACCTTCTTGCTGTGAGGCGACAGTGCTATCCACTGCACCACCGTGCCGCCCATCTTGATTGTTTCATTTCAAATCCATTGTGTTGGCGTACAGAGCCAAAATGATGAAAAAAATGGACTTGACCTGATAAATACAGCAAACCAAACACCATGGAGTATGAAAACCAATAATATCAAATGGACAAATGGAGTGCTTTTAGAAAATAATATTTGGGTGTAAAAAATATGTTTCCTTGGATGAGCTACAGTCTGGATCAAAAGTGCCGTTCAGAAAAAGAAACGGATAAAAAATTTGCAAAGCAGTGCATTCTGGGATACAAAGAGCAGGAAACTCCCATTCATCTCTATACTGAGGATGTGTAGGGGCCCCAAAGCTCAAGGGTAGCTGTCATATCTCCACCATTCTCCGACGCCCACACCCTTCAGCCTCAGTCACAGGGGGCCAGCAGGGTTATAGCTAAGCAACAGCTAAACCCTGTGTGTTTGACTGCAGCCTGCCATCTGCTGCATTTGTGTAGCCAAACAAAAGGGGCTTCCAGGTGTGAGAGAGGGCAAAGGAGAGGACACATACACTTTTCCACCTGCCTTAGAACCTGACAACACCGGGCCCCTGTCTCTCACCCAGTGATCTCAGATCAGCTTCAGATTCATCACTTCTTCTTTTTTTTACCCATTGCCAAAGGATCCAACTGCAAACACTGAGTGATACTGTGTGAATGCCAAACCTGGCTGATGTTGTCATCAAAGACTAATATTTACCAGTCCTTTAAGACTTAAGACTTTACCAGTTTATAAATGGTTAAAACCTCTGCAGAAATTAATGTCATCCTTTTCACATTTCATATAATGTCAATAATGATAATATTCATGGACTCAGAATTGCATATGGATGTTGCAAAGGCTCTGGTTCGAACAGTGACCGTTGCAGCTCCAAGCAGTGACACTACATTCCCCCTTTACCCCGATCATGAAAAATTCACCTGTGACTGACACAGATGCAGATCTCTCACAGTTTATGATTAAACACCAATTGGTTCCACCTAGCAGGCGAGGATCAATCCAACCAGGCTACACCTGTAGACCAGATTGGGGCCAAACCACGTCTCAGAAGAGAGCCGGGAGGAGTCTAAACAGGAACATGGGTTCCAATGCTGCCCACCCAGTGCAAGGGGTCCTTTCAGAGAGGCATGACCTGGGGAGGCTCATCGTATCTGCTCGTGTCTCTCTTCAGAAGGGCAAAATGCACTGATTTGTGGTTCCATCACCAATAATCACAATCTCCAAATGCAATTATTGGAGTTCATTCATAAATTCATAAAAAGTTATTTCACTAGGTATGTGCAACATAAACATGATCGGATAAAAAAAAGCAAGCATCAGCTGGTTTGACCGGCATATTCTGTGGGGCAACTTGTGTGCCAGGACTCCCAGAATGCAAAGCTGATGGATCACCCCAGTAAGAAAAGGCTTTTTCTGCAACTGCAAAAAATAAAAAGGCTCTGTGAGCGTGCCTCGTCGTGACAACGGGATCGTGTGCTGAAATGACAGGCACAGGTAAAGGAGAATGTGTGTGAGAATTGTGTGGTTCTGTGTGGCTCAGTAGGTAGAGCGTGGCGTTGGCAAAGCTTAGGTTGTGGGTTCAATTCCCACTGGGACCACATATACTGAAAAATGTATGCATTCATAACTGTAAGTCGCTTTGGATAAAAGCGTCTGCTAAATAGCATATATCTACTAAATGGCATATATCTAATTGATTAAGAGCCAGCCATGGTCCTAGAGGCAGTACTGGCAGGGTAATGTGTCTTACCTTTATAGCCCACCCCACCATGGATGTGTGCCTGACATTCAAGAATCAGACCTGCTACAGTGCTGCCAGGTCAAACGTCATTGTCATTTGCACCTGTGGATAGAAAGTATGAATGTAGGTGAGGTCATCATATGAAAATAATATACTATATTACATAATTAATTATCGTTTATCTATTGACTCCTCCCATTTAGCGTGCTTAGGCAAAGTCACGTGGGATGGGTCAGGCAGTGGTCACATGTTTTTGTGTTTGTTTGTTGATCAGCAGGGAGGGAGGGGTCAGGACACTCGTGCAGGGAGCTGATGGTTTCTGTATGTTTGTACACGAGAGGAGATTGTCCGGAGGGGACTAATCAAAGTCGGCGCTGAAATTCGGCCATATTTCAAAGTCGGCCATAAATTATGGAAATCCCAGCCGTAAACCTCAAGGTAACTTACTTTGTTTGAGTTATACAGGCAGTAGGTCTTGTGGGAAATAAGAGCAAGGGAGATAGCCAGCTGCAGCATGTAAAAGTATTTGTTAGGACTTTAACTACAGCAGAAGGGATGGACAGTCTATCGCACTATGGCATCATGATGTTGTTAACTTTAGTTGTTGCATCAGAATGTTATTTAAAATATATTATTCCGTTATTCGCCCGAGATAGTCGCCACGAATTCAGTTCTCAAAAGGACTAAAATGTTTTTTGCAAGCTAGTTACAGTAGCAACATTACAACGTTTTGAATTATGGAATTATTTGCGAGATATGCCGATAATATAAATAAAGCAAGCGCTACCGTACCTCTCAACACATGTTGTTTTTCCTGTAGGCCATAGTTCTGGTGCACTGGCTTCTGACCACCTGGTGAGTAGGTTGGCTCCTTTTTGATTTGCCACGCACCTGTGGAATTTCACTTGTTGACCATCCCGGCCGAAGGGGCTGTCCCAACCGAGCAGTAGACGTGGAGGGAGATGCCTCAACAAAGATTTTATTTTGTAACACATTCTTTCTCTCTCTCTTTCTCTCTGTATATATATATATTTAAATATATGTGTATATAAAAATAATAAACTTAAAATGTCCTCTCCGTTCAAAATACGCATGCACACATATTGGCCGTTGTTAAGTAAATAGCGAAGCCTCCTTTTAAAAATCAGTGTACAATAAATCCGTGTCCATACTACTACCAGAACAAGCTCAGTATTTTGAGTATTGTAATTTCCCAATCAGGGAATTGTGCTGTATTAAGTGTGCCCATGTCAGTATATAAAACGTCACTGGAATGTTATGTGTGTGTGTGTGTGTGTGTGTGTGTGTGTGTGTGTGTGTGTGTTTGTTTACATGCATGGATGTGTGTGTGTGTGTGTGTGTGTGTGTGTGTGTGTGTGTGTGGATGTGTGTGTGTGTGCTTCACAGGGGATTCATGGCCTGGCTGCCCTCCTCATATGCATGGGGAAACTTCAGTGTGCTGGGGGTGGGGGTATGGGCCATCGGCCAGAGAGACTCACTCGATGCTGTACTGATGGTGAGGGGAAAACATTTTGACATGCAGCATACAATGAACTGCACAGTAACTCACAAGTTCTGAAGTCAAGTAAAATGTTTTTTTTACATTTTATTCATACAAATATGGGATATATATATATATATGGAAGATACATATTTGGAGAAAACTGAAAGAAAGTAATGCTTCCAGAGCTGTTAGTGTCTTGTTAACAGCTACAGGTCACCTCTGTTCTGTATCTGAGCCATGGTTCTGAACAGCCCTTCCCCTCCCACAGTTCCTGGTGGGAATGACGGTGACGTTGCTGACGGACATCATTCATTTCGGGGTTTACTATCCCCTGGCGGAGGGTCTGGCTGAGAGGAACCGGGACACCTTCCGCTTCAGCGTGGGCATGGCCATCGTCAACCTGCTGCTCAAGCCTGTGTCCTGCTTCTTCCTGTATCAGATGTACCGCGAGAGGGGCGGGGAGTACAACGTCAACTTCGGTAAGCAGACTGCCGGACAGGGGCGGGGGCTTGTGTCTTTACACCGCGACTTGCATTCTACAGAAAATTAGATCTGCATTCTCTCTCTCTCACCGCGATACAGTGTCCCAGTGGTCGATTCAGTCAGCACGCCGAACAAAAATGCCAATTGATTCAAAGGAGGGTCCGTGTCCTTGTTCATGGTTTAATGTGCTCGCGGCGTTGGATGTTTCTCGGAGAGAGCATATGAAGACAGTGGATATTCGCCCATAACCAGTACAGTCCAGTTTTGAAACAATGTGCCATTTTCACTCCTGTAGCACTGAACGTGAAAGTGGACACATTTAAAACAGCCATACACACGGTCATTTCAAGTGGTTCAGCTAAACGAGTCCACGTCTGTCACAAGATGTAAGCCCATGCACCTTATTTGGCTGTATTATATATGCCATTTATCAGACGCTTTTATCAAGCGACTTATAGTAGTGAATGCATACATTTTTCAGTATATGTGGTCCCAGTGGGAATCGAACCCACGACCTAAGCGTTGCCAACGCCACGCTCTACCTACTGAGCCACACAGAACCACAGGCTGTAGGTGAAACCAGCATATGTGAGAACTGCAAAAATGGGTGAGATCTTCAACCAAGGAACATACAGATTGTGTGTAATAATTATGATTATTATAAGTACATTACTAAATTAAAATGTTGTGGATAGTGTCACACTCTGATATCTTGTTCCTGGGGATGTGGCCTTGAACTAACTCACATTTCCATGAGCCCGTTCTGTCGATGCCATCAGAAATAGAACCGGTGATTATGACCAGTGCCATGCTGTTTGTAGGGTTTAAATGATACATTTTTAAATGAGAGATTTGCATACAAGGACAACGCTTAATAAATCCTAACTCTTGGTGAAATGTTTTTAAATTTGACTGGCTAATTTTAGTTCCATCATTGGGTGAATGACGAAATACCGACTGAATTTGTGTTTCATTAACTCCGTTTTGAGGAGGAGTTAATGAATTGCAAGCAGAAATGTCGGGCAGGAGGTGTGATCAAGGGAGGTGATTATTGCAGCAGAGGTTATTGATGTTGGGGGGAGGAGGGGTAGGCTATTATTAATCAAAAACGATTTCAGTGCTTTGCAAATTGTACGTAATACAGGTAGTACATACTGTTTTGGAAGCTGGTTATATTTAGCTTTAATGTTAAAGGGAAATTTATAAGCATTTGCAGTCAGATAAGAGCAGCCCATATCTTCAAATCATGGCAGTGAGTAGCAACGACTGTCCTGTGTTATCGACAGGTACACAATCCAGAACTAATTCTAGAAATGCAAACATGGGGTGAAACATTTAGGTGAATCCTTATAAAAAATAAAATGGCTGCCAATGTGCTAAGCGACCATACGTCGCCATTTATCTTACAAAATGACATTAATTAACCATAGTTGAAATCGGTAAGCTGTGCACATGCCTGTGAATATCTCAAATACAAACACACACGCACAAAAGTTATTTAAAAAAACCTAATAATATTCAAGCCCTGTTGTTAGGGTCTAAATCAAGCTTGTTGCTTATTCTGACAGGGAATTTATTATCGCCGTGATCTGCAGCAGTGCGACCTTTAGCTGCGCCTTCTCTGTCAAACATCCATCCAGTCCACAGGCCTCTAATTTATCACTTGAGTTGGTATTCTTTGTTGATTTTGCACACAATTATAGCCCCCGCCACCCACCCCCCAGCCAAGGCCCCTTGCAGTGTCGCCCCACCCCCCAGCCAAGGCCCCTTGCAACTGCCATATTTTAGCTGCTACAATCACTGAGGGCCATCAAGGGATCTTAATTTAAATCTGGTAACCCTTACACACACCATTGAACCTCACAGGTTTTGATTAAAATTGTGACACTGTTCATTTTTGAATGTATTGATCTTTTTAGGTGCATACTGAATAGTATTCAGGTTAGAATTAAGAAATCTAATTGAGTAAGTATATTCATGTATATAATAGAGTATATCATTAATTTATCTATATGCATGTATTAGTTAAAGTCTCTATTTGTTTCAAAATATTTGTTTACTCATTCTCTTTTACTTGTCCCTTGGGATATTTAACCTACTTTTACAAAGGATAGTGGCACATCTTTACTGAGATATGTTGCGAATTTGCCTTGGTTTTTCCCAGAGACATGTTGTAAGACATGTTATGTGTGTGACAGGCTTGCATCGGCTCTCTCTGCACCTTCTGGCTTCCATTTCCTCCTCTTGGTTTGTGACCTCATTTCCTGCTCTTGGTTTGTGACCTCACCTCCTCTGTGTATGGTTGTGCCTCTCTCCCTCTGCTGACCCTGTCCTTTCTCTGTGTCTCTCTCTTTGGATCGGTCCCCACGTCCTGCATCTTGGCCATCAGAGCTGGAGACGTCAGTGGACAGTCGGTGCACAACGGATAGTGCTGACAGTGCCCTGCCCATTCGCCGCTACTGAAACCCCCCAACGCCCACCACACACAAAGACACACACACTATCCTCCCTGTCTTCTTCTGTGACCTCAATTCTGTAGCTGCTTGACGACTGCCTGACAACCACACTTGCACAGATCCACTGCGCGCTGTTCCCTTTTCCATTCATTTGCCCATTAACGATGTGTTAACAAACTTTGAGAAATTAAATAATTTAAGTAAGTGTTACGATGAAATCATTGTTGCTTTTTTTAGGTCATTGTTCTCATGCAGTATGCTGTGGGTGATTTTTACGGCATTGTGTGATCAATAAAAAAAAAATAATAAGGTGCAAGTTAGTAAAATGTTTATAATTACTTAATATTGAACCAGAGGTCCCAACGAGGAAATAAGAGTAGCAGTCGAGAATTTGCTAAATAACCATGATAAATCATTACACATTCCCCTATTCGACAGTTTTCAATCAAGTACAGAGTTCCCATCATATTTTGATGTCTGCTTTATCAATTAGAGAGTTCCCTTTCTTGTGTTACACATCTTTTCTAGTGTTTGTGTCTGTGCTTCTCTTCTCTTCTGTGTAAACTGCTCTGTTGTGTAAAGTCATCGTCAGAAGAATCACTCTGTCTTGTGTTTATAATTCACAGCTCTTGTGTTCTGGCTCATTCCTTTACCGCCAAAGAAATATGTCTGCTGTTGTCTTTTCTCATTTTGTACCCACCAGTTGTCTGATCCTGTCCTTGTATTTAAGTTTTAAATTATTATTTATTTTCTTGACTTACCCTATAATTTGTTTGGTCTTGTTCAGAGTAAAATAAATTGGCAGTTGTTTCAGACAGCCAAGTGCTGCATAATTTCTGTAACAGGCTTGAGGAAAAACACTTTTTTGCTTTTCTGGGGGGGTGGGTGGGTGGGGGGTGGAGTTTCTGACACTGTGCTTCAAGCAAGGGTAAAGGCTCTATGATTTTATTCATCTGATCCTATTAATCTGGAGTTATTTTCAGAAATATGAATGTAAAGATCAATATCAGTTAATCAATGCCGTAATACCCGATGGATAAAATGATTTTAAAAAAACAGGTGTGTCCTTTACCATGGTGCATCTACTCCCTCTATCAGAAGTACTGACGAGTACTGCGTCTAAACCTTACCTTGCCAAACAAACAAACAACATTTCCCTGAAACATTGATATTGTAACAGATAACAGATGTTTACTTTACAATCACTTCACATTGGTCTATATTACAGTGGAATCCAACATCTACTGCAGCCTTTTATCAGCAAAACAGACACAGGACAGAGTAGCTAGATAGATCCTTTACTTCACAAACTAGCAAGCTAGCTAACAAAGAGGTGCATTATCTAAGAAACGCTGAAGGAATAGATCATGGTCACTTTTCTCAATTAAGATTCTGAAATCGGGGCCTCCCGCGTGGTCTAGTGGTTTCAACGTCCGACGCTGGCCATGGCGACCAGGGTTCTATTCCCCATTGCGCCAGAGTCGGCTCTGGCCGGGAGTGCCACCGGGCGGCAATTGGCTGTCCGCCCCAGGGAGTGGGGGTGCCGGAATTAGTCGAAGCACGACGAGTGCTGTCTCGGAGGAGGCAGTGCTTTGCCATTGTCTCTGCCGGTCACAGGGCTAGTGGCTTGAACTAAGAATAGGGGAGTAATTGGCTACCAAATTGGGAGAAAAACGTGATAAAATCGTAAAAATAAAAAAATAAAGATTCTGAAATCGATGTTAAAAAATCAGAAAGGGACAGTGAGACTAAGAATGATCTGAAGGGGATGTCTCTTACCTGAAGTGGGCTAGGACAGAAAGGATTACAGTTAGTAATTAGCAGTGGCTTATAGCCATTTTGTATATTTTGTCTTGGTCTTGACATGCCAATGTATTTTCTTTGCACTCATTGTGTCATCTCACCTCTTGTTGTCCTAGGGCATTCATTGCAGGTTGTGTAACAAATTGTCCATTATAAACTACGCAAATTCAAAATCATTCTCTTCTACAGAAATAATGAGTTTTAACATTTTTTGACCAAAAGTGGTAGTCTGATACTGGCGCATCTTAACCACCGGGTTTTATGGCATGACGTAAATGTACAATAAATGCAAAATAAAGAAGGTGGAAAGCAAAATAAAGTATATGTGTGATGATGTAAATGCAACTTTGAATTATGTACTATTTTAATTCATCCATAAGTATTTATTTTTGAATACAGAATGATGATTTGGCGTTGCATGATGGGGTGCAGCATCACTGTAATTTGACTTCCATCACATGAAAAGTTCTCCTGCCGCTCAGTGTGTGGAGAAACAGTATAATCCTATTGGTTTGTTTGCTTATTTACCGACCTGATTGTAAAATGGATCACGTCGGTTTTGTTTTAGACCAGGGCTCCCCACCTCAGCACTTAATTGATCAATTAAAGTTAATTCACCTGACCCGGTTTCTTAGGTTTGAATTGGTTGTTGATTTATGGCAACAACGAAAACCAGCCTTCTCCAGGACCAGGTTTGGGAGCCATGGTTTAGACAGTCAATTTGAGGGGGAATTCTGATCCTAAAGAGGTGGTGACACAGCAACGACAGAGGTGGCAGCACTTAAAAATTGTTTCTAGCTCCAGTTAATTCAATTAATTACTGAAATGCTTCAGCCCTAGACAAAGGTTGAACTGCTTTCAGTTGTAATTCAATCTTTTAAGTGACATACAGTATATATTGGTGTGTGGGGGGGGGGGGGGTACCCAGCAACTTCACACAGGATTGGAGAGGACTGGAATCTCCCAACCAAATATGCATAAATAGAGGAGCTTGAGTATTTCATTGCTTACCATTTCTGCACCACAACAGATCGCAGAATGAGTCCCACACAGGAAAATGGCAGAGAAAATGGCCAAACTGGCAGAACACCAGAGAAGAGGCTGAGCGAGGAGGAGTACAGTAATCCCTCAAACGACAGAAGCGCAGTTGATATTAGTCTTTTGGGGGCAATCGATGAGAAACTCAACAAGCTTGACATCCTTGATCTGCTCAAATCAGACACGATGGAGCTGAAGACAAGCCTGGAGTACAGTCACTACTTGATCGGAGAGCTGAGGACTGAAAATCACAGGACCAAAGGTAGCGTAAACCTTTTGAAAAGTAGACTTTATTCCATTGGCCGAAAAAAGAAATCGGAGTTCTGGTTGAGACCAAGAATTGGAATCTTTGAGATGATTTCTGCATCGCTCATTGAAACCTTTTTTGGCCTACGGTAGCTTATGTTTAAAAAATGAATAAAATAACTTTATTAATAAAATGCTTTAATATTCAATGATGTTACGTGCTGTCGTTGTGCCTCACAGACAAGTGATATCTCGTCAGGTGATATGCCAGATTTATAGTGCTTGTAAGTTACCATTATTATGCCATTATTATAATATTTTACACCGTACAGGCCACACACAATACTACAGGAGAGCCAGTGACTATTTTACACCCTACAGGCCACACACAATACTACAGGAGAGCCAGTGACTATTTTACATCCTACAGGCCACACACAATACTACAGGAGAGCCAGTGACTATTTTACATCCTACAGGCCACACACAATACTACAGGAGAGCCAGTGACTATTTTACATCCTACAGGCCACACACAATACTACAGGAGAGCCAGTGACTATTTTACATCCTACAGGCCACACACAATACTACAGGAGAGCCAGTGACTATTTTACATCCTACAGGCCACACACAATACTACAGGAGGGCCAGTGACTATTTTACATCCTGCAGTCAACACAGTGACTATTTTATACAAACAGGCCATACTACAGAAGAGCCAGTGGCCACACACAATATTTTAGTGACATTTTACATCCTACAGGCCACACACAATACTACAGGAGAGCCAGTGACTATTTTACATCCTACAGGCCACACACAATACTACAGGAGGGCCAGTGACTATTTTACATCCTACAGTCAACACAGTGACTATTTTATACCCTACAGGCCACACACAATACTACAGAAGAGCCCATGACTATTTTATACCCTACAGGCCACACACAATACTACAGGAGAGCCAGTGACTATTTTACATCCTACAGTCAACACAGTGCATTGGAGTGAAAGTCGGGGTGCCTGACGTGTTGGCAATAGTTATTGAGATGGTAACCCAAGGAACCCTGGCCAGCTTAAACCCACCGTATTCCTGGTTGGATGAGTCCATAAGTCGGTGCATCGGTAATGAGCACATGGTTTGTGTCAGTAATTGCGTCAGAAATTGTGTCAGTAATGAGCACATGGCTCGCATCAGTAATGAGCACATGTTACTGTCTTGAGATTGTCAGCAGCAGTAGTCCATCTGTACCTTGCATGTTTTGCATGTCCACAGTTTTGAGTTTTTTATTCATATACTGCAGCTACTAGCCATTGTTTTTTTGGGGGGTTTATTTATATTTTTAGCAGTTTTTTTCCCCCCATTTTTTAGTATCCAAATCCCTCTCTCTTTTTTTGTGCCAATTATCCCCTCCCTCGTATGAGAACTCACTGCTGTAGTCCAGCCAGTAGCCAGCGCTGCACTGCCTCCTTCGAGCCAGTGCCCGCCTAGGCCAAAGCCTGTCACCGACGCATGACCACTCATATATGCAGCGAGTCTTTCCTTCGGCTTTTATCCCTCCCCCCAGGGGCGGACAGCCAATTGCCGCCCCCTAGTGGCACGGCCCAGCCAGAGCCGAAACTGGCGCGACCGGTGGAATCAAACCCCAGTCGCCGTGGCTAGCGTCAAACGCGGGAGGCCAACTACTATCCATTGTTGATGCAAAATCCCAAATAATTCCAAACCTTTGATGCACAATATGTCTTGACAGAGGTAAGAAAACAACCTGTGTGCTGGTATTTCTGAGCAATCTGATTCAAAATGATAAAGCACACTGACGCCTGTTGTGTCCACATTTCAGTCTAGCTACGCAAAAGTTTACGTATACGTTCATGAATTAG
The DNA here is from genome assembly GCA_029706075.1 of Aldrovandia affinis. Lineage (NCBI taxonomy): Eukaryota > Metazoa > Chordata > Actinopteri > Notacanthiformes > Halosauridae > Aldrovandia > Aldrovandia affinis. Next base: position 87,144 of record JAINUG010000215.1, read on the forward strand.
AAAACGCTTCAACATGACAGTTTCACACCCTATCACTGGAGAAAAGTTGATGGTAACTTAAAAATGAATAACCCATTGTGTTTCGCACGCTAAGGCCTAGAAACACAAAGTGCAATTAATTTCCTTTTATTTGAACTAACTCATTGATTCCATTTTTTTAATGTTTTCCTGTTTTAAACAATGTTTTAATGCATTTCTTTAATCACCAAATTTGTTGTGTTAGATACAAAAAAAAATCATACTGTATTGTTGCAATGTACTGTATGTGATTATTGCTTGAGAATGGAACAAAAATGGTTATTAAAGAAAAACTGTAACGCATCGGGATCCATTCTCCAGTGGAAGGATCACCCTGGAGCTCACAGTTCCCATCGCGATACTGATCTGGGGGTCAGAATGATTGATGAATCATTCTTGAATAATAGTCATAAGGTCTCCTTGCTCCATGAGTGAACACTGTTCAATAGTCCAATGGTAAAAATGACAGACTAATTATTTTCTGCAATGTATTTGCCCTCTTTGACTTCTTCCTAAGGGGTAATTTTTCTTCTTCTGTGATCCAGGACTGTGTAATCCAATATACAGTGCTGCCTGGTTAGCTGGCTGGCCATTCCCTTTTCATTAAAATGGTTTAAATCTGCAGAAATCCACTGATAAGCAGAGTTGAATGTTCCTACCTTTTCAGCATTGTCACCGCTTCTGGTCACTTAAAACATTGGCTTCTCTAGACCCTAATTATAGCCACGGCTTCCATTGGCTGTTTCATAGCACCATAAACTACCATGCAAGATGAAGACCATGCAATTTCAGTCACCTGGTTACAAATGAGCAATGACAGATTTCTTTTACCAATGCCTCAGGCTCTGATGCCTCATAGGAACCGTAACATTTTTGCATCTGAATTCAGGGATGGGAGAGAGTGGCTTCCGGAATTTCCAAAACAACGAATTAATCTCTTTAAGGGACAAAATGTCTCCGGAATACGGTCCTTCAAACTGGAATAAAGGTTATTTTACTGTGAATAATTAAAATGTGTATTCCTAATGCTCTCACGCACTGTTTGCTGGACTGCATTTAAAGTCAGTGTCCGTATTGAAACCTTGTCACTATTTGAAGCTGCACATGTGAAATATGATAATTGCATAATGTCACTTGGGAGAGAAGTTGAAAGCTTTACCTCGTATCGTTGATATGGGTTTTTTTTTACTGAATGCTTGAGTAATTACTGCAGGTCTTGACAATTCATGACAATAGTGCCTTAAAAGGTTTATTTAAATGCCCTATGGAGGCCTTTCTATTTTTCTAATTGCATCCATTTTTATGATATGGGTTACTGAGTATATCAACAAATGATAGTATTTTTCTTGATCACAGGCAATGAATATAGCGTCATTCCTAAGGTGAAGGGGGTGCAGTACTTAAACTGAATTGCTTATGCAAATATCCAGCTGTGTAATGGATGGCAATGGAAAGAAAGCACTTTGCTCTGGATAAGGGTGTTGCTAAGCAAATAATATAAAATAGTGTTCTACTACTAAATCGTTAGTAGAAATGTTCATTAAAAATTAAAAGGGGTGATGTCCATTGATTTCATACGATATGACCCAACATAATTGTACGTTTCACTGGGTTACTGATGTATGTGTTTTTTGTATAATGGTTTTGTATTGGAGGGGGGTTAATAGAAAATGGAAACCGCTGCGGTTCTCTCTCTGTTAGCTTGCTCTGCTTCATGAGTTCATGTGGGGGGAAGAGATTCCCACCTCTGACATGTATTTTCTTTTTTCTGGTTCATCCCTTTTCTTCACACTGTTGTGAATGCCACCTGAGATATAAAGTCTCCGGGTGAGAAGAATGAGTCAAGTGTTGTTTTTGTTGCAGTGCGCTATGGAAATGCAGGTTCAGCCGCTACAATCCATATGGAGTCAAATGTTGGTATGCACTATTATATACTTAAATAAAAATAAGTATAATAGGAAAAAACCATACCAGAATATTCCGGAGAACCACATAATCTCCTACGTACTCCCCTACGATTGATTAATTTCACTGTAGTCTTGTTTGACTCTGTTTTTTTGCTGCCTGAAATGATCGTTTGAAATCAGCCCCCTACAGCAGAGATCATTGAGTGAATCCTGTGTTTACGGTATGGTGTGTCCTCATAGGTGTCCCAGGCGGCAGGCGGGAAAGAGACTCCTACCAAACCGTCGAGCCGCAGGACCCGTCCACCATTTCAGCCAATCCCTGAGGAGAGCATGAGAACGGAGGAGAACCTTCTATTGGCTCAAGAGAGTGTGGAGGAGAAATATTTTTTCTTTTTTCTTTTTTCTTTAGAATGTTGGATGTGGATGCCAAAGTTTGATAACTTTTGGTAGAGTACCGTTCAAAGTCAATGGGCGTGTGCAAATTATGATTTTAATAAAAGGTTAAACATCTACAAAGTTGAGTCACCCAAGGTTGATGTAGAACATCCATAGCAATATTTGTATGCAGCATATTTTTTGTCAGTGTTGTCGATATTAAGATTTTTCTAATTAGACCAGGGGTATGGTTCAAGAAAACGGCTAAACAGATCGATTTGAGAATCGAGGAATATATTGTACAGGGCTATTTTATTGAGGAAAATAAGTATTTCACCCCCTAGAGTAGATTTGCGAAAGTTCAGCCAAATAGGCGATGAAACAGCTATGATAATGATAGTAGAATTTTGTGATTTTGAATGGGACCATTTTCAAAACCTGTAATAGATTAAAACACCTCATTGGTGTTCAACCCTATTTTAGTGGTGATTGACAGATCGAAGTTGAGGAGGAAGGTGTTGGTTATGTATCAGTCTGAATCGTCTTTTGGAATTACTATGAAAATGTTCTAGGTTGGTCAAATGCATAGTGCTAGAATTTCCATGGAATAAGCATGATTCTTATTTGTTATAGTAAATAGTTCAGAAAATGTCCAGATTACAGGAAATTATATATGTATATACTATATACACACATATATACAGTATTATATACGAGCAAACACATTTATTTGCTTTTTATTTGTATTTATTTTCATTTCTTATGCTCTTTCCTAGTATATGCTTAAATCCCTGAATACATGCTGTGTTTTTGTCATCCAATGAATTAATTTTGCTGACATGGATATCCAAGTAATGATATCAGAGTACTTTCCCTTTTTTTTGTCCAGTGACTGGCAAAAAAACAACAACCATTCAGAGTAGTTCAAGGCCTTCCATATTCAGTTGGTAGGATAATGGGCTTCTGTGCATTGGCAAGCACATACACACAGTAACCACAGAGATGAACAATGCTATGCTACTTGTGTAATACTAATATTCCTAACCATTGTCTTCCTAATAACTTTTCCTTAGAGCGCCCTGAAGCCTTTCCCCTTTCCCTGTAGACGTGTGTGGAAGTGAGGCTGTTCACATTTGATATGAGCTGTGGAACTGTGGAGTGGAGAGTGGAGAAAGTATTTGTCACATGAGGGAACTAATGCATAGCTAATGGAAATCCCCCAGTGCGGTATGGCTGAGAAATCCCACGACGCATTTGAAATATTAATGTGAACAGATCTCTCATTGTGTTGGTACGCTGTTTGTTGAGGAGCAATCTTTCACACGTAAACAGCATTCAGCTCGCACCATGTTAGCGACTGTTACAGAGTCAAGGGCCTGGCACCCAATCATTTATTCAATTAATCAATACATTTTCCCCTATTTTGAATTGCTACTCTCTTTTTTTCAGTCCACAGAGAACTACAGAAGAGCTAGCAATTTGTATCTCTCGGTGCTGGCAGCTGGTAGCCTTGGCTACCTGTGTGCATTATCGGGAGGCGCTAATGGAACACACGGAACCATGGCTGACTTTCTGACTTTAAGCCTACAGTTCCCCCCCATTTGAATGAAGCCAATTAAAGTCCCACTTCTCCGTACTCCCAGTCACAGTGGGCTAACGATTTAACCCAGACTTGGGCCTGCAATATCTAGGCTGTATCGCCCAGCCTGTGCTTGTGAGGAAAGCCTCCATCCATCGAACCACCTCCACTGAAATCCACTGCCTACTGATGACGGCTGTAGCCTAACACGTAACAGACATATTGAGGAATGGGCTGAATGCCTTGCTTGTGAAAGATAATGATGGCTATTCCAGTTAATGAACTCTTGATTGCTTAGTCACTGCTTGTCAATCACATTAATTGTATACAGTATTCGATGTGTGGGCAAATGGGCAACTAGCAATTGTGTGTTGAAAATATCAGTAGGTCAACCTTACAATTATAATTTATATATATATGCCCAGTATATATGGCAGGAGTTTTTAATTATTCAAAAGTTTATATTAAATTAAATGATATAAAATGTCCTGGGGGAATTAAAGGACCTTTTTAAATTATCCAAAGAGAAAAGTGTTTAGTTGAGCACAGCTCAATTAGTTGAGCACCTATTTTCTCAAGTCCTGGCTCTAGTGACAGAGATTTGGGGTTTTCTTTCTTATCTGTCTTTGGCGATAGGTTTTTTGGTTACTGTTACTTTCTTTTCTTTCTTTCTGTACAAAAGAAGTACAATTGGCTACCTAGGTATTATGTTTTTTAAACCAAGACTTCATTGGATCAAGTAACTCTTTTAAAAATATATAATTATTTGGTTCTTCTGAAGCAAAACATTTTATGTAATGAAATTATAATTTTTTTAAATCAGTTCTTGATGAATTTTGTATGTGATTTGTATGAGATTTATATGTTGGTCACTTTAGGGTTAAGCAGAACCTCCAAATATTAGGGAGATCCTATGCCATATTCACTGATGTGATTTTATGGGGAAGCTGGATGTCTCTGGTCCCCTAGTTGTATCTCACCTAAACTGTTGACCCCGAAGAACCTCTTTGCACAGTGCTATGTTGACATGTCCAGTGCTAACGAGGCCTCTGTGGCTTTGAATCATTAGCTCTGTACAGCAGAACTCAGAACTTTGCTATCTGGTTTTGTTCTTGCTCATGTGCAATAAACTTCTACTGTTCTAAACCTGGAAATGTGTGTGTGTGTGTCAAGAGATTTAAATCTTGTGTATATATATGCCACTTAGCAGATGCTTTTATCCAAAGCAACTTACAGTACTCAATGCATACATTTTTCGTCAACATTTTTCGTCAGCAACCGTCAGATGACGGATTCTTTTGGCCATTGAACTCTCTGTCTCAATCCTGAGCTTGATGTTTGAGATCAAGTCTCAATTAGATGCGCTGTGCGGAGCGCTAAACGCTAGCCTGTGACACACCACTAAGGCCAGACGCCCCTTCCTCCGAGACACAACCGATACAGCATCTTTAATACAACCGCAGGGCGAAGAAAACGAGCTGTTGCTAATGTTGACATTTCAATGTTATACGAAAATGAATGAACATTCACCTCACATTAAGAGGACTATAATTCAGCAGAGCATGTTAAAAAGTTTGAGCGTTTCTGCTTTTTTGTTTTAATTCTCTCTGGCGCTGTCAAGTGAAATTGCGTTCCACAAAAACATAATAGGCTAATCCTGCTCGACGTGTAGCCCCTTGGCTGTGCTAATGCATGCATTCTAGCTGACTTTTTTCTCATACTCCTTTTTACGGCAGACTCGATTGCCAGGTTTATCTGTAGACTGCCTTGAAATTGTTATTAGATTCAAAGGCTGGAACAGTGGAGCTGTACAGTGGGATCTAATGAATTGGGACACTTGTGAGGAGAAGGGGAGGCTTACAGTCTGTAAGGTCAGTTTCATGCAGTCTGATTGTTTTTTCAGCAAGTTTCACCAAGCGTTATGCTATAGGCCAATGGCTGTGTCTGCATCTAACTGGAGTTCCACTTACACATAGATTATGGTTTGTCAGGAGAAGTAACTGACCATTGATTTATTAACAAATCACATCCCCAGAAGTTAGGCTTATTTATCTGGCATCTGAGTGTCAACCTGGACTGATTCATAGTACCGTGGGGTTATGAGCCTGACAAGTGAGGCTACACAAACATTGTTTTATATATTTATATATATATATATATACTGTATATATATATACTACATATATATTCATTTTATATATCAGTATATACATTCTCAACTGAATGAAGAAATGTGATTACACTGGCTGGGTTGTCAGATATTGATATAGGCCAGCATTCTGAAAGCTTGTTTATAGATTTAAAGATTTTGTTGGCATGGCAGAGGACAAAAATGTAATATTGAAATCCTTTTTTTGGCTCAGATTTGACACTAGAGGATAATTCCTGTATGGAATATGTGGGGAGTTTTTAAATATAGAATGTCATATCTAATTAAGCATGCAAGCCTGATCTGGGCCAGCATCCATTGTGTGCCAGAAGGAAAGGCAATTTGTTTTTATGAAATCCAAATGACCAGCGCACACATACAGTAATACATGCTCATAAAATGCTGCGCTGACAGGAATCGTATGAAGCAATTTTTTTACATCACTTTTTTGAATACAGCCATTCTTATCCCGCTCCTGTGGTTCTCCTGGTGGAATTAGTATGAGAATTAGAAAATTAATTGCCATTTCCTTCTGACACACATGCCCAATTTGTGCTCTACAATGTGCCGGTGCCTGCATCCCTTTGAAAAGGAGGCTGGTGTAAAGCCTTAATCATGCCAAACAGGCTCCTTAACAGGGATGGACTGGCTGAACAATGAGAGTCACTGACCTTTACAACAGCACTTGCCTTTCCACTGATACAGTACAGACACATCAGGCATTGTTTTGGTGTGTCTGTTATTTTTTCGTGTCATAGGCATATCTGTTTTTACTTTGGCCAACTTAAACCACCCTACCACTGGCAGGACGAGGCCGATTCTGGGCCACCATTTTGGACACCTGCTCATAGTTGGCTGATGAAATAGCCAAGGCCGAGGCTCGGACACACATCTAGTGCCCAGGCTCTTTACTAATTGAGCCACCTTAGAGCCCAGAAGGTAATCCATTCTGTTCTTTATGTATTCTTTGCAAGCTCACAAAGACATTATTAGTCCATCACAGCGCTGAACTGAAATTGATGTTCCAAATGTATTTATTTTTAATGGGATTGATTTTTCTTCCCTTTTCCCCATTGAACTGAAACGCATTCAGAAATTCTCATTTCATTTTGTAAGCCTCCAAGAATCGCAGCCCATCAACAGTTCGAGTTCCCTCTCAAAAAAGTGCCAGGAGTAAAGCCGTCTCCAGCTCACCGTAACTCTTTTGTGACAGGTGTGCAATAATGCTTTGCAAATATTGCAGACTGCGGGTAAAATTCCACTGAGTGTACTTGCAGAGATGACAGTGGCGCTCCGCATTAAAAGGCTGTGTGCTGGAGAGACGATAACTCTTCTGATGTGGATTAGGAATCGTCCATCCGTTTGTCTGTGGTAGCTCGCCTCGGTAGCTGTCAGGAAGGGCCTGTGTTCATTATTGTAAGGTACAGGCTGATTAAAAGTGTTGGCTGCCCTGTACTTCAGTTACAATTGTAGGGGAGCTGAGGAGGGTAACCCAAACGATGTGCCAGTCTCACATTTCCTGCATGTTTCATTTAGTTGCTTCCCTGCGACAGAATACTGCTGACATTCCAGTAATGACCAGCTCCAGGCCCAGCTGCAAGAGCGCGCCGGTGTAGAGAGTCTGCATAAACATAATTGTGTCATAATGGGGGGAAAAATGCAGAGTTCAATATCCTAGACGCGAATTATACATCAATGCAATCTTGGATCGCCCCTGCTGCGGACTATACTCTCATTTTTACATTATTGTTATTGTGACAGCTCCTAGCTAAGGCAAATCAGAAGGCAGCCAGCCGGTGCTAAAGTGATGCTGTCAATTTAGAATTCTCCGTGGTTGACAGAAACCGCTGATATCGTACTGGCAGGCCTCATTTAACCTAACAGCCTTGGCCTTGTCCTTGTGTTGCAAGAGAGTGAATTTTCTCATATTTCCAGGCTCTCTGCCTCAGCTATGCCCAATGATGGAATTCTGGAGAGTCCAGCTCAGGTAAAATAGGGAGGGACAGAGATTAATAAAAAGAGAAAAATTTTGATAAATGATTAGAACTAAGGTGCTGATACATGACCATGTGAAAAAGCCTAATTGAAGATTATTAAATAGTGCCGTTTACTAATAGTAGTAATATAGCAGTAGTAGGGGTGGTACTGGTAGTAGTAGTGGTGTAGTGGTAGAGGTAATAGTAGTTGCTGTAGTAGTTGTTGTCAGTGTTGAGAGTAGTAGTGCTTTCTGAGTAACCACATTGCTGTGATTGCTTGCTGAAAAACAGCAAGGCTGAGAGGTGTAATGTGATCTTGTATGAATATTTAATTAATTACGAGGGCGTAGAGCACCCAGCGCCTCACCTTTATTAAATATGCTATATATTATTATACTGTATATGCCATTTAGCAGACACTTTTATCCAAAGCGACTTACAGTAGTGAATGCATACATTTTCCAGTATATGTGGCCCCAGTGGGAATCGAACCCACAACCTAAGTGTTGTCAGCGCCATGCTCTACCTACTGAGCCGCACTTTATCTCTGCCAAATTTGGCTTCTGGGGCCACAGGGACTATTGAACCTCACCTCCCTGATTTTATGGAACCTGTCAATTTGCCCGTCAGTCAATGTCAGTGTTGATCCAGGACCAGGAGTGGGCAAGAGGGCACTGGACCCAGGACTGATGGAGATGCAATGCCACGGCGAGAGGAAAGACAGATGAGCGGGCTATGTGGAAAGGATGCTCTTACATGGTATGGGTGTGTCAGATGATCCAAACTCTCAGCACGGTATTTATCAGCTCCTTAAGTTTGTTCCATTGTATTATGGTAGAGCCATGTGCAGTAATGGTGGCTGACAATATGCAAGAGGTGACAATCAAAATATTTTGGCACATTTGGCAGAGAATTTGGTGGGGGGCTTCTGCCCCAAAATCGCCTGTGAGGTCAGTGAGCTCAACATCCCCACTGCCTGTCTCTCCATCCTGCTCTCCATTTTGTCTGACCTCTGAACTCTCAACAGCATTATCATCTCAACTGATTGAGTTGCACTGTGTGACATTGTGAAGGGTGTGTGTGTGTATGTGTGTGCGTGCGTGTGCTTGCGTGTGTCTGTATTTTATGTGTGTTTGGAACAGTGTGTTTACTGGCACGCTCACAGTGCACACATTCCTAATAGGATACATGCCATTGACATGTTGTTGTTTTTTGCAGACGCTCATGACAGTCACTCGTCACAAGATACAGACAAGAAGAACAGTTAAAAGCAAAATGGCTGCCCTTGGATATTATGGAGGGAGAGATTAAATTCATTAGTGACTAAACCCTGCTAAATAACACAGTCTCCCATAGCTATGGCAGGCAGTTTTTTGCTTTTTCCAAGAGCAAATTAATTACAGCAGAATGGTAAAGTCTGAGAATGAGCTGTAATCCTGTGTGTCAGTTCCTTATCATTCTGAAACCACTGTGAGCATAATTGACTTCCACTAGCATCAGACTCTCTGGGGGCGGCCAGCCTTTGTCTGCATTTTGAATGAACAATCCGCATTCATTATTCCGCCTGCTCCCATCTTCCTGGGCAAGGTCAGTGTTGGCATTGTCTTGACGGGTGCATTTCTGTTTCTGTCAGGATGCTGCTGTCATGTATGAACCAGCCCTGCGCTGCACTGTCGCTTTCTGTGATGTGTAACTGGTGGTTGACAGGCTTTTACAAATGCAAAGGAAGACAGCGAGAAAATAAAAACAGAAAGAAAGAGACATGTTCGAATGTCGTGAAGTCGTGGATAGTGAACAGTTAACTCCCGTGTAGGCTTGGCTGTTCACAGGAGTCAATTTAAGACGAGGCGTCTCTATTCAGTGGCTCTGGCGCCCGGCCACGCAGGCTGCGTTGATGAATGTAATTTATGAGGACGATCGGTGAAGCGGGTCAATGCGGCTGTTGGATAATGACCGTTGATTCCTTCGTAGTCGGTTCACAGGCGTGGGCACCCTCTGCCTGACTAATGGACACATCTAGTTATTGAATAACCCGGAGTTCATAATTAGACCTCTCTGTCTCCGTGCAACCAACCGACGCTATGTGGGGGTGTTGCCTGGTTACTGACCTTCCACGCTGTCACCGTGGGCACGTCGGCCACTTGGATTATTTTGCTTCGTTTCTATTAATTGATTCAGGTTTTAACTACCGGAGGGAGGATGAATTGCGGTATCTCAAAAGCCTCTCTTTTGTGCCCTCGGACCAGTTTACAAGAAAGACTGTTTAAAGGGAGAAAACCCCGCCAAAGCCTCACAATGATAACATTCAGTCTGTGGTCTCGGGATAAGGCTCTGTGCAGTTCCATGTGTCCCCCCGACAGGAAGCACACTTTTGAGACGCGGCGACATTAAAGGAAGGGACTTTAGAGAGTTGTACAAACAAGAAGACTGTTATAATTTTTTCTGGGAATGCTCTGGTGGTCAGGAATTACCAATGTCCAACGCTTTCTTCTCTCAGAATGGCAGCGCGGCTTTGCCGAACTGGCACAAAAGGAACTGGCGCGCGAGGGGGGGTTCTTGTGGTCCTTTATTAAAACTCTACAGCCCAGCATTAAAACCGTCCCGTAGCTAAAGTCTTAATCACTCCACTGCAGCGCTGCGAATTCAGACAGCTGGAATAATGACTTTCATCTCACTGCCAGCAGGAAAGAGCCAAGGATCAGCCGTTAAAAGAAGGAAAAAAAATGAAATTAGCTCAACTTGTTCCAACACTCCTTAACTGCCATTGTCTCGGCTTTCGGATTGGGCCAGTGATCAGGATGCCCAGGGGAGAAAGCACTGTCTTTGAAAGATTCATCACCGCCACGGACATTGCATTAGTACATCCACGGCTACCCTGTCATAACTTGCAATGCATGCAAACTATTGACAGTGTGACCCTCCGATGCGCAGAAGTGTCTTTTTAAAAGTTGTGGGATCGTGAGAGTCATTTTAATACAGCCCCGGGGGAGTCTTGCATAGTCATAGAGCAACACAATATAATTGCAGATTATGTGTATGTGTTTGTGAATGTTAGAGAAAGAGAGAGAGAGAGAATACAGAGAGAGATGAGAGAGAGGGAGAGAGAGAGAGAATAGAGAACACAGAGAGAGATGAGATAAAATGAGTAAGTGGGGGGTGGAATCTTTTATGAAATCTTTTATCACAGTTCCAAACTGTTTATTCACTGGCATAAGTTTAGTGCACGTACAGCTCAAGCCAGGTTTTGCAAACTTTTTACAAACTTTATCAGCCAAGGTTGACAATGAGTATTTAACACCCCCCTTCCCTTCAACAATTAATTGAAAATGTTTTTTCAAGTATACATGTTGGCAGGTATGTACTGTAGCCTACTGTAACCCCTTCCCCCTGGAATTCATTCCTGGCTACAGAGCTGATGGCAACACTGTCACATTAGGGATTGAGAGATTCTGAGATGACAGGGCATTAATCTCCTTTATACTTCAATTGAAAAGGCAGACCAGAGGTCTCTCTCTGCCAGACCGGAGATTTCCATTCTAATCGGTCAGTTGTGTTTGATATATTCTTTGTGAAGTGCAAGGTTTTGTGAAATGAGGAATGCGGAAACGAACCTCGCAACGAGGCGTCTGATGGTGGTAGGCGAGGTGTGGCGCAGGAGAACTGAAGGATGACGCACAAGATAGCAAACATAAAGAGTGCTTTTAGCTAAAAGTCACGAGCCACAAAAGAATAAACATAGGCTGTGCTCCTATATGCAATATTTCTTTAAAAGGCTCTTAAATGGCTACGCTGACCTCTGAAATGAAGGGTTATTGGCATCAATCCTCAATTGAACTCCTGTGCTTTTGAGCTAGGAACTCACCCAGCTGTACGACTGAGGAACAACATACAAGTCAGTCACTCTGGACAAATCCAGCTGCCATGCATATTAATAATGTAATTTGATGCATTAATTTGCTGACTATTCAACCATATTGTATATAAGAGTGGAAAAGTACAACAATGTCACTGGACTAATCAGCCAATTAAACCTTGGAGGTCAGCACCACCTATCTCTTAATCATTCAATTTATCAGGCTATTAAGCAAGTCAGTCTGTCCAATCAAAACAATCTTCAACTCTCGCTGGACTGAGGTCACACACAAGTGGTCACAAGAGGTCAAGACAGCCGGTGTCAAATCAGTTAACCTTCATTTGCGTAAAAATGTGTGACAAAAGTAAAGTAAAAAATGTAGAAATTATAAATGATATTGTGCTTTTATATCACAAATCTTCTGCTTTTGTTTCATTTTATGATTTTACTTTTCTGTTGTTGAATCACAGAAAATTTGCATGCTATAATTTTGTGGCCCTTTTATGAAAGTAAATTTTTGTGACCACCAGTTATAACCATAAGGCACATGGAGGTGACCAGCCTCCCTGTTAAGGAGTTATTAGATGTTTTATCTTCTCAGGGTTCTGATAAACCATATTACTGAAAGACAGTGGTACAAGTTGAGGAAAAATAATGTACCCATTCCAATATACTGTTTAAATGAGCTTTTGGGACTTGTTTTGCATTATTTTATTACCCTGCACCTGTGCGTATTACTGGATGTACTGTATATTCATCTTTTCCTTTTAAAGAGTTAGCAGTGTACATGTAAACAACAAGTGGATTGATTATTGTGCTGTTTGAGGTAACCATTGAAAAAAATGGCCTTTTACTTCTGGGAGTCTGCACAACCTACTGTATCTGCCAATCAAATAATAGCACATCACACACCCACAGAATCTGTAGTAAAAACGGAATGTGAGGTGTGTGCGGTTGGGTCGAGCTAGCAGTTGCCTTCTACTTACAGTACTAGAGAAGTAAAGATATTCATGGGAAGGAAAGGAAACCTGTGAGAGCTTTTCGAAGGTGAGCTGTGGGCGCGGAGCCCCGTTCCAGTCAGAGGGATGACGGGGGAGTTGTGAGCTCTCTGAAGGAGAGCCTGATGGCCAGGCAAAAGGGGGTCGATGATTTATGATCGCGGGGATGCGGAGGCCAAAGCGTTCATAAATGAATTCGTTCCTCGCTTCCACAAATGGATTTTTAATGAGACTGAACCCCCTGACCTTTAACATAGAGGAGACACTATTTTTAAACGCCGCAGGTTTTCAGCCCGATCGCCAAGGTGTTCCCCTCCCCGCTAACGGCTCTCACCTTACACGGGTGATTTATAGTGCGCGCCTTCTCCCGTGCGGTATGGTGACCTCCTTGCCGTGTTTCTGAATGCTGAGGTGCGGAGAAGTGCGGCGCAGCCTGTCTGAGAGGCTTGTCTACTTGTTCGCTGGCCAGCAGAGGACAAAAAGGCCACCCATTTCCAGGACCGGATGATGGGAAAGTAGCCTCCATCTACCGTGCACCATAACCTTTTGGACTGTCTATTGCATTTGGAAAAGAGAGCGGCGCTTCAGTTTAAAGAACGGAGCATGCAGAAAACATACATACCTGTGACCTACATTGTGTTTGAAGCGGGCGCAAACACATATACACACACGGAGAATTCAAGAACATTTGAAGGTTAGAAGGGAGATGGAAGTAGAGAGGGAGAAGAGAAGAACAACTATAGAGAAGAGAGAGTAGTAGAAGTGTGTGCTGCCTCGTGGTTTCCCTGTGTGTGCAATACTCCAGAGAGTACTGCTGACACAAACAAATGCGCCGGAGGTGGAATTGGGACCAAACAATGCATATATCCCAGGCAGAAGAACAGAAGGTAATGAGCTGACCTGTGTTGTAGAGGCAAGGGGAGGGGAAGGGGGGTGACAGGAGCCCAAGTCATTTTATGGATGATGTGATGGTCATGCATGGTGGGACAATAAATAAATAAAGTGACTTAATCTGTGAGGCAATGGTGAAATCCCACTATCAATTGCAAAGTGTTTTCCTTTTGAGATCATAGACATATTTCAAAGATGGCAGGTAAGAGTGGTTTAGCCTATTCCACACGCATTCTACTTACTTTTTTGCTCATGGCTCCCCCTGGAGGTGAGTACAAATAACTACACATTTCTATATATTGGTTTATACACGTTTATAGTTATGTTACTAATTGCTAACTGATTATATGCAGAATGCACCGTAGTTCATTTTGAAAATCCAGCGGTGCTGTGCCACGCCTTCACAAAGAGGCCATGGGCTCCATGTAACATGGAATGGAAAGAAGAACAATATAATCTAAAACCTCATTTGAAATGAACTTAATATGAATCTACAATACATATTTATAATTTTACCAGATTTTAAAAAAGGATAAAATACTATTTAAATATGTAATGTTTATTTGTGTGTATTTTGTACTGAATTAACATCTTTTTTATTGGATGTATTATTGAATTGTCACACTGAAATTATTTTTAAAGAAATTTAAGATTTAAAATTGTACCCCACCATATGGAAATAACAACAGCAATAACACAAACGGATAGGTTGTTTGTATTCTCAGAAATTGGTTGTAAACTTACCGTGCCATGAATATCTGTAGGTTTCCATGGCAATACCTCCATGGAAGGAAACATTCCATATCTCCTACTGCTGTAGCATGCAACTTTGAATGAGTCTGATTGGTCTGGAAAAAATAAAGTAAAATGATAGATCATGGATATTTGGCACACAACATGGTGGGGGGAGGGGACAACATTCAGGTGAATCTATCAGTGCAGGATACACACAGATGGTAATAGGCTACATCGCAGCCAAGTACCTGTTGCGTGCTCTGTTGGACATGATAACACGAAGTCACGCTCTGCCCAGCCTTGCAGTGTCTCCTCGGCACCTGCACACTGGTAAACAGAATAACTGACAGGCTGCACGGTTCATCTGCTGTTGTCACAGTTTCATGTATCATTCTGTCACTAGGTGCTTAGGGTGAAGCTAATGATATCTGTAGACTTCCTGGGGCAACTGATTTGTACTAAACATAAGAGAAACAACGCAATAAAAAATGTTATTTCCTTGTATAAAAATTGCATGCTTATACAAGAGGTAGATGACAGCATTTTTTAAACCACGTATCAAACAATTATCAAGTTGCACCACCCCAGTTATCAACATTGATCAATTAATTTCCACTAATTAGGCACAGATGATGATTGACAGCAATGTTTACATTGAATTTAATTGAAAATTGGATTTATATAGCTTCTCAAGGAACCCAAAGCACTTTATAATGATAGGAGCAACTCACCTCAACCACCACCAATGTGCAACACCCACCTGGGTGAACGCAACGGCAGCCATAGTGCGCCAGTACAAACTCACCACACATCAGATACACAGTGGAGAGCCGAGGAGGGAGGGAATGAATTGTATATATATTGTCTGGGTTGGGAATTTGGCCAGGACACCGGGTTAACACCCTACTCTTTTTCGAGAAGTGCCATGGGATCTTTTATGACCACAGAGAGTCAGGACCTCGGTTTTTACCATCCCATCCGAACGACAGACATGTAGTCCCGTGGGATCGAACCCACAGCCTTGGCATTGCCAGTGCCATGCTCTACCAACTGAGCTACAGAACTACTACATTCCACGCTGTCATGTGTTGAATCGCATACTGGTGGTATTTTGAAACGCCGTGCATGACTATGCTGTTGTTTGAAGCTGTGGGAAATAGCCTGCTCACATTAAAAAAGAGTGCAGTTATATAATATTTAACCTGCACACAAATATATCAATAATATTCATAATAATAAAATACTTTTACTGCCTGCAGCAAGGGCTATTAAAAAACCCCAAATTAAATTACAATTGGTGAATGTCATAAAGGCTACACAGATCAAATGGAAATTTGAGGTTCTTTGATTAAATTTGATCATGGTCAGTTGTTTGACAGTTTCTTCTGTCATGGACTGTCAATGCTGGGCGAAAACATGAACCTTATGAAGAGTCAGGTACAATCTGTGAGCAAGAATGACTTTAAAATCAACTGTGATGGATTGTTCTTGCAGAACAAATAAAATAGGCTATGTAAAACTGTAATTGTCTGTCCCATCTGTTGATTCGTCTGTGACCACAGATATGCGTGTCAGTTGTTGACAACAGCCAGTTCCTCTCTGCTCAGTATGGCCGCGCCTGTGTCGGCAGCTAGTCGTCTGAGTTGGCTTCTCGTTTTGTTTGTTCTGTCAGTATGCTCGTTGTTATGTGTGAGCAGTGTAAAACCGGGCTTAAAATATGATCGACTTACCCTACTGGACATTGGTGCCTCGGTGGTGAGTTCACTGTCTCGCCAATCTGATCAGCGAAGCTCCCACCAGGATCTGCGCCTCCATATCCCCGGGACGATCTGGGCGCTTGCCTGCTGTTGCCCACGGACGAGACGGACCAGGAGACGGGGTAGACGAGCTGGGGCTGCGGCAAAGCTCCGTAGGCTACCTCGAGGCCGTCCCCCGCCCTCACTCCAGTCCATCTCCACGGCCAATGGCCCCGGTGTGAGGAAATCCTTCCTCCGGCAAATTGTCCCTGCGTCTCTCCCGGATCAACTGCTACCGGCCTCTGCTCATGTGAACCAACATCGACTCCACCCGAGTGTGGCTTCAGTGCCTGCGGGTAGGCGAGCTGAGAACCGCCATCCCCTCCGCACGAGTGTGGCTTTGGTGCCTGCGTGCAAGCGAGCTGGATTTCGACCGGGGTATCTACGCTCCCTGCCCCGAGCCTCATCCTTCGGCAGAGCTGGCTCAGATTCCATCTGTGTTGGTCTGTTAAACGCCAGATCAATAACGAACAAATCGTTTGTCCTGAACGACTTCTTTGTATCGAAAGATTTGGACTATTTACAGATTTCTGAGACCTGGCAGAAGTCGGATGAATTTGTCCACTTAAATGAACTCTGCCCACAGAACTGCGCTTATTCCTGCGCCCCCAGATCCGCGGGCCGAGGGGGAGGACTGGCAGTTGTGTACCGGGACTGTCTCTCCTCATGTAAGGTGAGCACTGGAACTTACTCATCCTTCGAGGTTCTCATGAATAAAGTTGGACGAATAAATCCCTTTTACTCTGTCCTGATCTATCGTCCTCCCGGCAGAAATGCGTCTTTTCTGACAGAGTTTGGTGAATTTCTGTCTTCTATCATCCGCCTGGACAGAATTCTTTTGGTTGGGGACTTTAATATGCATGTAAATAAGATTTCTGATAACTTTGCAGTTAACTTTACAAATGTTACCGAGTCGTTCCACTTCATCCAACATGTAACCGGTCCCACTCACGTAAAAGGCAACACTTTGGACCTTGTGTTCACAATTGGGCTTAATGTCTGTAATGTCCGTACCGAGGCTTTGACTGTGTCCGACCACAAATGTGTTTTATTTGAACTGTCACTTGACGACGATTTTGTTCCAACAAAGCGCATAAAAAGCTCACGCATTTTAAATAGCCTAGCTGTAGAAAATTTCACTGCTAGTTTTAATAGCATTGTTTTGGTGTCCCCCAATGATGACGTTGACAGTCTGACTGACGTTTTCAACATGCATTGTTCAGCCATTTTAGATGACGTAGCACCCATAGTCACTCGCTCTGTCCGCCCTGTAAACTCCTCCCCATGGATGAACGATGAGATCAGAGAGCTGAGACGCAAGTGTAGAAAGACAGAGAGGCTCTGGAAATCTTCCAACCTCCAAGTACACCGCCTGTATCTCAGAGAGCTGATTTTTGATTTTAACATCTTAGTCAAAAATGCTAGGGCAGCTTACTTTTCCAACCTGATCTCCTCTTGCAAGCACAACCCTAGAGTATTATTTAGCACCATTAACTCCTTAGTCAATCCACCTCCCCCATCTGTACCTGTTTTTTCAGATAATGATTGTAATGGTTTCCTTTTGTTTTTTTGTCAACAAAGTGGCTGATGTCAGGGCGAGCATAAACCCCTCCCCCTCCCCCTCTCCCTTCCCCTTTCCTCTCTGCCCAGTCAATTCATCTCTGAGTAGCTTCTCCACCATCTCCTAAACACCCTTACAGACCTAGTGAGCTCTATGAAGTCCTCCTCAAGCCCCCTAGACATTCTACCTACATCTCTGTTGAAGGAAGTCATGAGCTCTGTGGGCCCGAGTTTACTTTCCATCATAAACAGGTCCCTAGTTTCAGGCACTGTACCATCTTATTTTAAGGAGGCGGTCGTTCAGCCCCTCCTTAAAAAGCCTCATCTAGACCCCTCCCTTCCCAATAACTATAGACCCATCTCTAAGCTCCCCTTTGTTTCAAAGGTGCTAGAGAAAGTGGTAGCCAGTCAGCTCACTACCTACTTGTCAACCCATAACATCTCAGACAAATTTCAATCAGGTTTCCGTAAAAACACTCCACTGAAACTGCCCTACTCAGAGTTGCAAACGACATTATGATGTCCTCTGATGCCGGCAAATGCACAGTCCTGGTCCTCTTAGATCTCAGCGCCGCGTTCGATACTATAGATCACGGGATCATGTTAGATAGGCTTAGGGAGTGGGTAGGCATCTCAGGGAGCGCCCTAAGCTGGTTTGCGTCCTACCTCAAAGAGAGGCTTTTCTCTGTCGCCGTAGGCCCATTCAAATCAGACTCCTCCCCCCTTACGTGTGGCGTGCCACAGGGTTCTGTGCTGGCACCATTGCTTTTCGCCCTTTACATGCTTCCCCTAGGACTCCTAATCAGTTCATTTAAAGGCATCTCTTATCATTGCTATGCAGATGACATCCAGCTCCAGTTTTCATTCAAGCCTGACAATTTGGAGGGTCTCAACATCCTACACCAGTGCCTTTCCTCCATTGAGCAATGGATGGAGAGTAACTTTCTCCAACTAAATGCAGGAAAGACAGAAGTGCTGATCATAGCTACTGACAAGATAGCAACCAGAGTGGCTGATCATATGGGGTCTCTTAAGGGAAATATACGCCCTCACTTAAGAAACCTAGGTGTCATCTTTGACCAGTCCATGCTTTTGGACAAACATGTCAAATCTCTCACCCGCTCCTGCTTCTTTCACCTCAGAAATATCGCCAAACTACGGTCCATCATTTCACATGCTGAATTAGAAACCTCTGTACACGCTTTCATTTCATCTAGACTGGACTACTGTAACTCTCTGTTTACCTGCCTTGACAAAGGTTATGTGGACCGCCTTCAACTCATTCAAAATGCTGCGGCAAGACTACTCACTAGATCTAGGAAGTCGTGTCGCATCACCCCCATCCTAGCCTCTCTGCACTGGCTCCCAGTACACTTCAGGATTCACTTTAAAGTCCTGGTGTTCACCTACAGAGCCCTCCACGGTGACACCCCTGCTTACATCTCCGAGCTTCTCCATCGGTACTCGCCCAGTCGTTCCCTGAGGTCCTCCGACTCGGAGCTCTGGCGGTGCCCCGGACCAGGTTAAAAACCAAGGGGGACAGAGCTTTTGGGGTGGTTGCCCCAAGGCTCTGGAATGCCCTCCCCCAGGACTTGAAAACCTCGCCCTCTGAACCAATGTTCAAAAATCTGCTAAAAACCCACCTGTTCAGACAGGCATTTGACAATATTTAGCCTAGTTTGCTGCTGCTTGAAACGTTGTCACGTCTGTTGTCTGTATTGTATCGTTAAGTGTGCACCCTTTTTTTTTTTTATCTGAGTACTGCTGATTTGTGTTTTAATTGTATTTTTACTGCTGTGAAGCACTCTGTGCATTCGTGCTATGAAGGGCGCTATACAAATAAATACTTACTTACTTGTTTTGATCAGCTCTTTTATTTTAATTTTATGCATTTCAGCAGTCTGCGGCACAGACTTCTGTCGAAGCTGTCTAGCGGATTGAATTGGCCCGCCGTACGTGCTTGTTTAAAAATGCACATCATTTGGGATTATACATTTTTTCTAATGGAATATTTGAGTTTAAGAACGCATCTGTGAAATCATGAATGAGATCCAGCCATCGCTCAAGGCCGTCTTTTCCCCTGCTGACAGGCAATTCCCCCTCAAAGGCATGTTTTTCGTGTTTTTGATACAAATCAACATGTTAATGTTGCACATTTGGCTATTTTGACCTTTGATCCCTTGAAAATGACTTTAAGATTCAAAATCAAGGATGTCATCTGCCCTCATCTTGTTCATAATCCTAGGATTGTTTGATCTCGCATGGATGACAGCTAGTAACAAACGATGCCGTCAATTGTATTTTTCTGAAGTTCTTTTCCAACTTTGCCTGGTTTATTATTATATGTTCAACGAACGCTTCACATACATCTTCAGGATCAGCAACCGCGGGCCAACTCTAATCTCACCACGCAGAGTGTAGCGGGAGGAGTCACATTAGCAAGTATCGCGATGCTTCAACATAGTTCCAGTTTTCCAACATGGCAGGCAGTAAGTTAGTGTTGGAGGGGCGAGTTAGCATTACAAGCTTTATTTTGGGATTGGGTTTTGTGATAATTCCTTTCGTTGTATCGGTAGGATCACACATTGATTTGGTCTTCGATTATCTCAATGGAATTAGGGGGAAAATTGCAATTGCAATCTACCTAGCGGTCGCTAATGGCTTCTTGCTACTCATGTACAAAGGACCTCTCTATCAGGTAAGAGGCTGGATGGCACTACCCAAATCATCTTTATTTATATTTGTCCAGTGCTTGGTTCTTGAGGACGATCCCCATTCAGGCACTAAACATGCCCTCATCGTTTTCCCGAATGTTACATTCAAAGTTACACTTAAAGCGATTTAACACCGCGTGTTTGTACTTGTAGGCAGTTGTTGGTTAGGCATGATATATCCTATTAGGATGTGGGTCAGGGATCTGTCATCCCACATCGCTAATAAATTCTGACACCGATGGCCGGCTTAGGCAACCTTAGCCAGCTCCAGGGAATTTCCTAAGCAGTTTAAGTTTACCAACAAGCTAACATTAGCTAGCCGAAAGACGTCGGTAGTTGCATTTATTGATTTACAGTTCTTTCTCGTCTTAGTTATAGTCAAAGCACTTTCCCTATAGTTCTCGATTTAGTGTACCTTGAACGCGATTGCTAGCTAGCGCATGGTGCGTCCACTATGGTTTGATGCCTAGTAAGCCATTGCATGGAGGCTTATTAGCTTATAGTCTTAGAGTGGCTGGATACTTTTCCACACTATTTTTGATAGCTGACTAACCAACAGTACCACTACGCTGTCTGTGACCCTGCATGTTATGGAGTTTATGATATAAGGTATAAGGATGTATCCTGAAAGTAAAACGAAACGAGACACTGGAATAGAAACGTCAAAACGCTCAAAGGAAATTCAAAACAGAAAGAGAAAAAAAGAGCAGGGTTATTCATTGTTCAGTTTTCTTGTAGACTAATAATTTAGCATTTATTTTAGACTAGTTTTACACAACAGGTGACCACATAAGGTGGATGCTAATAAAGTATATATGCAGGTAACTGCCAAAGTAAAGCTGACGCTTGAATAAATGTAAGGGTTATGGCAGTTCTGTTATGGTGTGGGGTGCACTTCCATGGTTTAGGTCCATTCAACCACATAGAGGGCAAGATAACCACCAATAAATACAAAGCCATTATGAGTGATCACCTTCATCCTATGGTGAAGCATTTCTATCCTGATGGGAGTGGTCTCTTCCAGGATGACAATGCCCCCATCCGCAGGGTGTCTGCCAGTGATGGGAGACTGACTGCTCACGATGAACCCAAACATGGGTGCAGCGACACTGAGATGTCAAAACATGTCTGCAGGAACAACCTTTAAAGATCTCACTGCAAAGCACTCTGGTTAGTCCAAATCAAGGTGTATTTGATGGAACACAATGTTTTTGTTTTTCTGTGGGAAAGGCTTACACGCAGTGAGATTGTAGCACAGTGTATTAGCAGCGTTTTATAAGGAACACTGTGTACTGCAGACTAGGCCTAAATACTCAACACTAAGTGGCTTCCTTGGTTATTAAAAATATATGTATATTAGATGCAGTGGCCAGTGCAGCTGTAACAAAAGGTTGGTCGATCTATGAATAAAATGATTGGTATGGCTTGCTACACCTGTGGTCTGAAGCCTTAAAGGGGCACTCCGACCAAAATGCATAATTTCATGATGTACTACTACTCCCTATATGTCTTGTCGATCCATCCACATGGTTCTGTTGATACTTTTGCGCTTATGTCCGTTTCTGTGTTAGTCCTGAGCGTCCAAACGGCAAATATAATAGGAGTCAATTGTCAAATAACTGCCACAGTAAGTAGTAGGCTACATCATGACATTGTGGGTTTTTGGTCAGAGTGCCCCTTTAAGGATGTGTGTTGTGGTTTATCGTGTCACCACATCTCTCTCTCTCTCTCTCTCTCTCTGTCTCTCTCTCTCTCTCTCTGTCTCTCTGTCTCTCTGTCTCTCTGTCTCTCTGTCTCTCTGTCTCTGTCTGTTTCTCAGGTTGCAGTGCGAGCCTGCTTTCTGGGCTTCACGTTTGGGTGTGGCCTGTTGATAAGCTTTGGTCACACTACGTGGACGCACTTTGGCTGGTAAGCTGCCCGCTCCTGTTTCTGTGACCTGCATTTGAGTTTTAGCTTTCTGCTATGATTAATACCATTTTTATTTGTATTCCACCCGGCTC
Source organism: Aldrovandia affinis (assembly GCA_029706075.1). Taxonomy (NCBI): domain Eukaryota; kingdom Metazoa; phylum Chordata; class Actinopteri; order Notacanthiformes; family Halosauridae; genus Aldrovandia; species Aldrovandia affinis. The sequence continues at coordinate 109,695 of JAINUG010000215.1, forward strand.
ACTACGTTTGATAAATGCAGGGATGTTCCCATTGGACACAGGTTTAACATTAAAATAACCTTGATCATTGATTCAGCTGTTTTCTTTTAAAAAAACAGAATCAGTATTCTATTTTGTCATACAAGACGGGGGTGTCATGTTAGGCTAAGTCTCCACTAAAACAATAAATCTGTAAATCATGTAGGCGATGTGCTGTGTAATCATAGTGGACCATTCCTGTAAAAGAAGAAGGGTCAGAAACAGGAGTAACACAGCCTAATGAAGGGTTCTACATGAAGCTGAGGCTGCAGCAGTGCACTTTGGAGTTGATGGGATCTCTGGGTGTGTCCGATGTGACACATCTGTCACTGTCATAGCACATTTTTTTCATTTTCTTGAAACCTTTTTTTTTTTTTTTTTTTTCTCTGAAAAAATAATAATTTAGCCGGTTTTCACTGCTGTTAAACTTTTTTTTTTCTCTTAAGAATTTGTTTCTGATTTTATCCCACAGTCTTTTTTGACCAGAGGAAAACACAAGGGTTTTAATAGGCTTGAGTTCTGCTGCGGAGAGGAAGGTTCTTAAAATAAAAAAAATCTGGATTCATGTTGACTGCGCTCTTGATGCTCTTGTGTGTCTGCAGGTACATGTGCTCCCTGTCCTTATTCCACTACTCGGAGTACCTGGTGACGGCCGTGATTAACCCCCGCACCCTGTCCCTGGACTCCTTCCTGCTCAATCACAGCGTGGAGTACACCGTGGCAGCCGTGTCCTCCTGGGTGGAGTTCATGGTGGAGAAACTGCTGATCCCAGGTCAGTCCACGTCGCGCCCCACGACCCCTCAGCCACAGTGTTGCCAGCCATTGCGTCCTGGGTTGCAAAATGAGGCACTTTGTTATTTATTAACATTTTGTAGTTCTGTGTGGCTCTGTAGGTAGAGCATGGCGCTGACAACGCTTAGATTGTGGGTTTGATTCCCATTGGGACCACGTATACTGAAAAATGTATGCACTCATTACTGTAAGTCGCTTTGGTCTAAGTCACATCTGCTAAATGGCATATATATATACAGTACTGTGCAAAAGTTTTAGACAGGTGTGAAGAAATGCTGTAAAGTAATGCTTTCAAAAATATAAATTTTTATTGTTTATTTTGATCAAATCAATGCAAAGTGAGCGAACAGAAGAAAAATCTAAATCAAATCAATATTTGGTGTGGCTACCCTTTGCCTTCAAACCAGCATCAATTCTTATAGGTACACTTGAACAAAGTCAGGGATTTTGTAGGATTATAGTCAGGTGTATGATTAACCAATTATACCAAACAGGTCCTAATGATCATCAATTTCATATGTAGGTTGAAACACAGTCATTAACTGAAACAGAAACAGCTGTGTAGGAGACTTAAAACTGGGTGAGGAACAGCCAAACTGCTACTAAGGTGAGGTTGTGGAAGACAGTTTCATGTCACAGGTCATACACCATGGCAAGACTGAGCACAACAACAAGACACAAGGTAGTTATACTGCATCAGCAAGGTCTCTCCCAGGCAAAGATTTCAAAGCAGACTGGGGTTTCAAGATGTGCTGTTCAAGCTCTTTTGAAGAAGCACAAAGAAACGGGCAACGTTGAGGACCATAGATGCAGTGGTCGGCCAAGGAAACTTAATGCAGCCGATAAAAGACACATCATGCTTACTTCCCTTCGAAATCGGAAGATGTCCAGCAGTGTCATCAGCTCAGAACTGGCAGAAACCAGTGGGACCCAGGTACACCCATCTACTGTCCGGAGAAGTCTGGCCAGAAGCAGTCTTCATGGAAGAATTGCAGCCAAGAAGCCATACCTCTGACGTGGAAACAAGGCTAAGCGACTCAACTATGCATGAAAACATGTGCAGAATGTGGGGTGCAGAAAAATGTGCAGAAACAGGTGTTCTGGACTGAAGAGTCAAAATGTGAAATATTTGGCTGTAGCAGAAGGCAGTTTGTTTGCCGAAGGGCTGGAGAGCGGTACAATAATGAGTGTCTGCAGGCAACAGTGAAGCATGGTGGAGTTCCTTGCAAGTTTGGGGCTGCATTTCTGCAAATGGAGTTGGGGATTTGGTCAGGATTAATGGTGTCCTCAATGCTGAGAAATATAGGCAGGTATTTATGCACCATGCAATACCATCAGGGAGGCGTTTGATTGGATCTTCCATTGAACTATCTTCAGCGTAAAGAAGAACAAGGAGTCCTGGAAGTGATGGTTTGGGCCCCACAGAGCCCTGATCTCAACATCATCGAGTCTGTCTGGGATTACATGAAGAGACAGAAGGATTTGAGGCAGCCTACATCCACAGAAGATCTGTGGTTAGTTCTCCAAGATGTTTGGAACAACCTACCTGCCGAGTTCCTTCAAAAACTGTGTGCAAGTGTACCTAGAAGAATTGATGCTGTTTTGAAGGCAAAGGGTGGTCACACCAAATATTGATTTGATTTAGATTTCTCTTCTGTTCATTCACTTTGCATTTTGTTAATTGATCAAAATAAACTATTAACACTTTTATTTTTGAAAGCATTCTTACTTTACAGCATTTTTTCAAACCTGCCTAAAACTTTTGCACAGTACTGTATATGTATATATATACAGTATATATATATACAGTATATATTTTTTACTTATGGAATTTAATTCTAATATGATATTGATCTTCAATTTTCATTCAAGTGCTCAATAAATGGCCCAAAAAAAGATTTTATTCAAATGTTTGAAAGCATTGATGTTTTTCGCCCATCACCAACCATCAGAAAGGAGATCGCTGAGATGTTAATGGCCTTTAAATATTTCAATTTCAAATAATTTATCGAGCGAGTGTTACCTTTTTTTCACATTTTTGTGCCATATTGTGCTGTAATATATAGAGACTGGGGGAGTGTGAGCTACGCAGTTACGCACTTCTTCTCCACAGTGGGATAATATAAAATAAAAGTACTGTCCTTGACCAACATACTTAACCTGAACTGCTTCAGTAAACATCCAACTGTTTAAAATAAATAATATGCACAAAAACAATGCTATGTAAGCTATCTAAGCTGCCCTGTATTAGGGAATCTGCTGTATATACAGTTGGTATTACAAAAAAAAAAAAGCATTGGCATTTTTCAAAGATTTTTGCGCATTTTTAGAGACTTACTCAAATAGACTCGCAGCTAAAGGTGCTTCTAGCAAGTATTAAGTCAAGGGGGAGGTTAATACTTATGGAATCAATCATTGTCTGTTTTTTTCCATTTGTAATGAAATGAAGTTTTCATGCCAGCTGTGAATGGTGATGCTGTAACGCTCTCTCTCCAGAGCTGAAGCAGCTAACCTGGTTCAGTGTTGCGGGCCTGCTGATGGTGCTGTTTGGGAGTGCCTGCGCAAGTCTGCCATGCTGACCGCCGGCTCCAACTTCAACCACATTGTCCAGAACGAGAAGGCCCAGAGCCACGTGCTGGTCACCACTGGGGTGTACTCCTACTGCCGGCACCCCTCCTACGTGGGCTGGTTCTGCTGGAGCGTGGGCACACAGGTACGGGCACACTGGGCAAGCGCACGCACACACACACATTGCACTTGCACACACACACACACACACACACACACACACACACACACAACACACACACACACACATACATGCATACACACACACAAACAAGCACAAACACACACACACACACGTATGCATATATAGTACCCTCCAAAATAATTCACACCCTTGATAAAGATAAGCAAAGAGGGCTGCATAAAATAAACAATACAGGTAGTGAGCTACTGTATACACTGTATATGTGTGTGTGTGTGTGTGTTTATTTACTTGGCTTCACTCTTGAACATATGCACATATTCAGTTGACACTGAAATTATGTGTATGTAACCAAATGTAGGTACTTATTTAGAAGTATTTGTTGGTATAAATATAGTGACAAGAACATGTAATTTAGCCCATTATAGCTTTTAATTTAATTATAATCTAGAGTGATTCCACCTCTCACCGTCTAGCATTGGTATCGTAGTGAAATGTGGATATCTTGACGATGCTGTCCTCTGATTCTATGTAATTCTATGAGCTCAACCAGGTCCTTCTACTGTTTTGAGTTTGGAAAGTAAGTCCTGTGTGTGTGTGTGTGTGTGTGTGTGTGTGTATGTATGTGTGTGTGCGTGCGTGCGTGTGTGTGTTTGTGCTCCAGATAATGCTCTGTAACCCTGTATGCCTGGTGGGCTACACGCTGGCCAGCTGGCGCTTCTTCCGGGAGCGCATCGAGGAGGAGGAGATCACGCTGATCCACTTCTTCGGGGAGGACTACCTGGAGTACAAGCGCAAGGTGCGCTCCGGTCTTCCCTTCATCACGGGCATCCGGATGGGCTCATAATCCCCCAGGGATAAAAATTCAGGAATGTAAAATAACATTTGGAGATCCTCCACAGACTGGTGCATTGAGAGGGGCAGTAGCCTGGTGACACTGTAGACTGCCCCCTGGCAGCCTGGAGGACCAACGTCATAGCTGCACACAAAGACACTGACATTCTAAGCACTGCAGAGCCCCACCATGGCCCCTGACAGACAGACCGACATACAGACGCCATGCCCCTCACACCAGCCTTGTTCCAACAACCACATGTTTAGCATTCCCTGTTTTGATTTAGACAAGATTCAGTTCTGTCATGTGCTGTTAAAAATGTCCCAAAATTTTCTTTGTTTCCTACACACAGGGATCATTTTAATTGCTGCAAGACAATATTCAGATTAAGTCAATTAATTTATGATATTTTTAAACTTGAAATTCATTACTTGATTGAACATGAAAACATAAATGCTGACAGCCTAGCCACAGTGAGTCTATGTGACTGAAGGACTCAGTTTCCCATGGTTCCACTCTTGGTTCCTTGGCTTATCATATGCCACTTCCCTATCCACCATAAACCCAAGTGTGTAAACCACAGTAAGTGTGGAGTGTGCACTCTAACCTGCTCAGGTGTGTGATCACTGACCTGCAGCTGCTATTATCAGGCTGTTTTTTTCCAGGTGATATACGTGTCTGCATTTTGGTCTTCCATCCATGGGGGGTGACCAAGTCAGGTCTTAAACTTAAGTCTCCTCAGTTACCTCACTGGTCTGGCTCATAAGCTTATGGTAGTTTTAGGTGCTAATGTTCTCTTCTCGCATCCCCATTTCGATTGACGGCAATGGGTTAGTCACATGACGCAGAGTATCAGTCCTGCATTTTCAGCAGAGAATTTCACTCACACCTGGAAGAGAGAGCTTTATTTACAGTTTACAAACGATACATTCAGGAAGTGCCACTGGCCATTCAGAACCATGGTTTTGGTGTCTCTTCACTTGTTAATCCAGCTGTGTGTCCAGCTGTGATGTGGACACTACTCCCGTCTTGCGAGGCATGCGACGGGTGACAGTTTGATGCCCTGCATTGATCTGCAGCATCTCAAATAACGCACCCAGTTTACAATGCTGCCCTCTCTGTTGCCTGAGGAATTGAGGCAAAAGTATTGCACATCTGATTCAAGTATTCTAGGCATTTAGCAAATTCAGCAAAGTCAAGCTGGTTGACTGTTCCAGGATTCATCATTGCTAAAAAAGAAAGAAAAGGCGAACACGTGCAATAGTACCGGCACGTGTTCGCATGAGTTTGTTGGCAGAGGGCATTATTTCTCACTTCAGTAACAAGAAGAAAAAATGTGTTTAGTTATTGCTGCTCTGTGGATGTTGGAACAGATGCACATGTTTTCCTGCGTCCTTTTTATGGGAAAACACCATGGCTTGAATGAAGACCTTGCAATTAGAATATTGAAATTTTGTAGCAGAGTATAATGCCCTGACCTGAATCAAAATCCACATCTGCCAAAAAACACATTTAAATTACAATGGCTTATTACCATCATAATAACCATTATCGGCATGGAGGGAAAGCATGTACAAATTAGCCATTTTGAAATTGAGTGCATCCCTGCCATTAAAATAACATTTGAATTCTTCAGAGAAGCATCTCGCTAATATTTATGGTTGTCTGACTCGTGGTGTTCCATTGCTGTGAGCCAGCATGTAATTTGCCAGTCGATTCAGTTCTTAGTTAAACTAATTGCAATGATAAAATGGAAGTCAACAGAATATCAGGATAGCAAACTTTCAGTGGATGTAATGGAACACAGAAATTTGGGAGTTTAGAAACTTGAGTTGATTATTGTAGCTGAAGTTTGACCGCAATACATAGTCACAGTATTTGTCTTTGGAATAACAGTGTTATGCAGTGTGACCGATAACAGCAGGTGTTACACAAGAAGAATTGAGAAAACATAAACTGGGGAAAAAGAGGCTTGCTTACTTACTTGGGATCACACGTTGAAGCTGAAGGTTAAGTTCTTAACCTGTTTGCAGTGTGACTAGTTAGCTGTGGCTTAACACTACAGCTGTGGCTTCCTCTTAGTTCAGTTAACCTGTTACACATCACATCAGGTCTTCGTTCACCTTTAGACATTCATCGTGAATGCTGACAATCAGTAAAGTAAACTTTTGTATCACCCGACATTCATATGTAGAGAGTCTGCTTTTAAGCTGTGATGTTCTTTGTTCATAGTGACATTTGGAACATATTAATGGTTCTTATCTGAAATACCTCCTCGTTCCAAGCTTGGCTAGCTGTCTTTGTTTTATATAGTGTGTTGTTTTTTTATTTTATATATACACACATTGACTTTAAAATGTGTACTATGTGTAAACACAGTGAGGATAGTAAGTGGTAGACTGCACCCCCGTCTCCCAGTGCTGTCAGACAGCCCTCTGTGGCTCACGGGCTGCTCACAAGCCAAAAATGTTTGTGATATCTGAAAGGCTGTGGACACTGGCCCACTGCTCACGGGAGTGCACATGAAACTGATGTAGCTGCTATCTGTGGGGTTCCACCTTAAATAAAAATCATTTACATCCCTTTTTAATTCAGAAAAAGTCATGCAAAGCACTGGAAATATCACTGTCTTTGAGCTTCAGGGCATTGCCCAAACCTAAATTTAGAAACGCATACATCTTTTGTCTTTATCACCAACACATGACACACTAGCTTCATGTAATTTACAATCAGGTATGGCAATGCATGCTGATGTTGCTAATAAGTTGGGCTAGCTCGCTGGCTTGCACATTAACCGTATGATCTCATGTTAAAACATGGTGCAGGGGGATTTAATTATTGAAGCAATAAAAGTAATTGGAAAAACCTTCTTAAAATCATAATTGAAAAGTCTGCAAAATATATTCTTGGAAAGTATGCGATCTTGGGAAGCCTTTGTCTGTCACCTCTCCCCTCTTCTCTCCCCCTCTCCTTTTCCCACTACTCTGGCTGTGCACTCAACCAGCTGAAAGTGACAGGGGCTGTATCGTACTGCAACACTGTTCCTGGCTTTAAGAGACTAACAGGAAAATGGCAGTGAGATGAAATTTATCCGGCGTGTGTCCATCTTTGGTTGGTTCACTGTGCATTCTACTTCTAGCTATACATTTTAAAGCACTTACAAATCATACAGTTTGCTGTTCGCAAATATGTGAAATCACTTTGTCACATTCCCCCTTTGAAACACAATCCTTTTATGCTTTAATCTTCAGATTTTATTGTACATATGTATTGTATTGGGAAGAGTTGAATTGTGTTTTTATATATTGCACTTTATTAAAGGTTCATAGGTTGGGGCATATACTGAAATAAACTTGCTTGAATTATTGGCGGCTTCTTTTTGACAGTGAAATGGTTAAGTGCGTAATTTGTAACGCGCATGCACACACTCACGCCCGCACACACACTCGCGCACCCGCACGCATACACACACACAATCACACATACAGACCCACACGCCGCACTCACTCACACATACTTTGAATATTAATATGATTTTCTGAAATGGGAAAGCTTGCTTTACACTGATAAATGAGAACACAAATGCAGTACACCACACCTCATTAACAATCACTCAAGATGTATCCAAGCTCAACACTATATTGTGTTGAAATTGGAGTTTCACTTCAATATACAGCCTTACTGTTTGAGTTGAATGACTAGTGATATATAGATACAGCTTCAACATCTCTCTACATTCCCTAATGCACTATAGTGTAAACGTAGCATGTATTTCATAGTAAAACATTCAATTCAATTGTAACACAGCTATTACAAGCCCTTGATAACCCAAGATAAGTCTGCAGAGTTCTGAAGTCCTTCCGCTTGCAGGAATCCGAGCTTTCAGTCTGATTACATTGGACTTGGCATTGCACTTTTGCGAAGGCACTTAACAAGAATGAAGTAAACCATAACGCATGGAAAAGGTTAGTGTTCTGGGGTGATACGGATGCGTTTATTCTGCCCTACGATCCGAGTCGGGTGAATAAATGTAGGCTGCAGTGTGTTCCAGGCTGTCTGCTGTAGATGCTTGCGGCCTGTGACTCCACTCAACAGAGTATCTGTGAAGGTGATCAAGGTTTGTCCCACAGCTCTCGCAGCGATGAACGAACACAGCTTCTTTTCCAGGGGTTGGTGCAGGATGGTGCAAAGGCTTGGTGCCCCTAGATGGCACTGTGTTAAAAAGGCACCCTGATTTATAGCGGCAGCTCCTTGCGATTGGGCGTCTCGGTGGCGTTCTTCTGCTTCCCCGTCCAATAGAAATCCTTGCTCTTGAGCGTGGTCTCGTCGGACAGGATGTTGAGCGAGCGGTTGTCCAGAAGCTTCTCTCGGTTGTCATCTGCGCCGCAGGTCAGGTCGTTCCTGTGGAAGCATGAGCCAGACTGTCAGAAGTCAGCTAACTTCGAGAATTGCTATGGAAATGATAGTATATAATTGCCTATTGCTTAGCTGCTATTGCACACTGTTGTAGCAGTAACAGTGGTTCTCAAAGGGTTATGGCCCTGTTGTGTGTCGCAAAAGATTGCGAAGTGGGTCACTAATTTAATTCCATGATCTGGAATTTGAAATTTGAAAGAGTTTCTAAATTTCTATGGCTTTGACACATTTCCTCTCCTGTGATACATAGTTTGACCACAGCAGGCATTATACAGGCCAGCAAATGCATTGCATTTAGCAACGTTACTATCCATGTAGCAATGAAGCTAAGTTAAGTAGTTAGTTACTTCGTAAGCCAAAGTGAGCATGTGTGAAACGGATCTAAAGTAGAGCGGATTGGCTGTGTGAAACGGAAAGATGAGCATGTTGGCTGTGTGAAACGGATCTAAAGTAGAGCGGGAGACTGGGATTGGCTGTGTGAAACAGATCTAACGTAGAGCAGGAGACTGGGATTGGCTGTGTGAAACAGATCTAAAGTAGAGCGGGAGACTGGGATTGGCTGTGTGAAACAGATCTAAAGTAGAGCAGGGAGACTGGGATTGGCTGTGTGAAACAGATCTAACATAGATCTAGAGCGGGAGACTGGGATTGGCTGTGTGAAACAGATCTAACGTAGAGCGGGAGACTGGGATTGCCTGTGTTGAGTCTCAGTGCCCATGGTCGTGTCCTCGTAGATCTTCAGCATCGTCTCGGTGCGGTCATCCTGCAGCTCTTTCGGCTCCTTCAGCCTGTCAGGGGCAAAGTTACAGCTGTTTAAATTACAGGTGTTTAAGTTACAGCTGTTTAAATTACAGGTGTTTGTAAATTGCAGGTGTTTGTGAATCGCAGGTGGGAATCCAGCAGACGTGCTAGGGATTAAACAACAAATTTACAGTTTTACCTGAGCAAGATCATTCTCAGCACAAATGATGTAATCGCCCAGAGCAATATGATGCTGAATATGATTTCAGAATTTACGCCTTATGGCACGTAAATATGGACCATTTTGTCTTTTACTTTTGTTTCCATTTTTCCTCAAGTTCCTCCGACATTCGTCCTCCGTGACTTTCACAGCACGCAGCAGTAACTCAAATTTATTGGTGACTTTTACAGTGTTACAGTTGCTGCCGCGCAGAGCTATAACCCTCAATTTATTCCTTAATTTTACTGTGATACAATTGGTGCACAGCCTGCCTCGGTGGCACACGGTGATTCACTGCACAGAAAGCTTACAATTAGGGCTGAAATTAGTGCACCCAAGGCATCCATAACCGCAGAGCTCGGAGGAAGGAGGAGACAATGAGCTGAGAGAGAGAGAGAGAGAGAGTGGGCGAGCGGCGGCTGAGGTATCCCTACTTTCATGCAATGCTATAGTTCTCGGGCAAAACCTTTTTGGAATCAATTTATTTCCAATTCTGTGGTAGATAGTTTGTATTACAGTATTCATTGCTTTAATAGATGAAGAGAGGTGGAACAAACCAATAACTGGAACTAAAGAAAAATACTGTACTATTCCAAAAGACCCTTTTTAGGCCATCTAAATGAGTACCCTATGGGCTGTCAGGCTATTAAAATACTATAATAATTAAACAGGTTTTGATAAATCTATTGTTTAGTTTTTTTAAATAGTTGTGATTAGAAAATAAATTATTTGAATTGAATTACTGGAATTTAATCCCCCCTATTAACTACTATTTTTACTTTAATCAGTTACACATTTACTTCATTTTTTAATTATTTCTTAATTAATTAATTGCATTTGAGTGTTTTTTAATTGTATTCATGATTCTATGATAGGAATTGTGAGGAAATGTTGGTTCTAGTTTTTAAAAATCTCCTTTTAAAATTCCTGTGTTTCATGTTTGACAGAACACCAATCATCACAAATTGTTACACGGAAATACCTGGTCCAACCAAATGCACACTCAAACACATCATGCAAGTATCAATCATATTTATACCTAGTATCTGCATAACACTAAAAGAACAATGAATCTAGAAATGTTAATATATAAAATCTAAATTCCATTCTGACGTATGAAATTGACAATTCCAAATCCAATTCCAGTTTAAAATGTTGAAGTTCCAATTCAATTCCAACTCCAAAGACTGAAACGTTCACCCTTCCAATTCAATTCCAAATTGAAGAATCTGAATTCCAAATCATGAATTGGAATTACAAGAATCGTTCAAATTTCTTAAGATTTGAATTGTATTTCTCCCACGAATTTCAATGTATAGAATTGAACTGAATTGACCCCAACCATGTTCACAAATGGTTAAGAATAACTTGGGTGAAGATTACCTGGGCTCCAGGCGTTCCTTCACCTTGGCGATGGAGCGGATGTAGGGCCCAATCTGTCGAGCGATGGTGGTCAGGTACGTGTTCTCCTGCTTTAGCTGCAGTAGGTCGTGCAGCTGAGCTGGAAACGGAACACAAATACCACGTCAAGGCAAGTTCTCACCACACGCACCTGAATCAAGATCATGTGTCCAGCGGTCCCTCTTACCTTCGTAGATTTCCTGCTCATTCGCCACCCTCTGAAACGTTTCTTCCCAGATCTACAAAGGGAGGGAGGGGCGACAGAAACACTCACCCTGTTAGACTAACTGTCTTTGCTCCTGTTGAAAGGCAAATGTTCAAACACAACCTCATCTGTGCATGCGAGGGCAACTCTATACTCTCCTCCCCACCCCTTTGAGTTACACCTCAAATATGCCTCATCTCCTCTCCGCTCCTGTTTTCTACACCTCCTCAAACACGCCCCTTATCCCCCACTTGGAGCCTCTCTCATCCCCACCTCCTCAAACACGCCCCTAACTCCCCTTGGAGCCTCTCCCATCCCCACCTCCTCAAACATGGCCCTCATCATCTCCACGGAGGAGTACTCGGAGGCGATCTCTCCGTCCATGTGCATGGACCTCTCCAGTATCTCGCCCATGGTGTCCGTCTTTATGAGCGAGTGGTGCTTGGTCAGGTCCCTGTGGATCTCCTGCACCTGGTCCTTCAGCTTCTGGATCTCTGTCTGCAGAGTCTGGGTGGAGACACACACGCGCACACGCAACACGTCACGCCCTGGATACACGCTGCAGGTGGACGGATCATGTAGGATCATGCCATTTCCTGACACCCGCCCACACACCCGTTCTTGTACTTTGAATACTCAACGTGTAGCTGTTCCATTTGGTAGTTGGACCATTTGCCCTGTAGCTGCTCTTGTAGGAAGAGGACATACCCTGTAGCTGCTCTTGTAGGAAGAGCACATACTCTGTAGTTGCTCTAGTAGTAAAAGCACATACTTTCTAGTTCTCTTGTAGTAAAAGCACATACTTTCTAGTTCTCTTGTAGTAAAAGCACATACTGTCTAGTTGCTCTTGTAGCAGTAGTACGTACCCTGTAGCTGCTCTTGTAGTTTGAATACTCACCCGGTAGCTGTTCTCGTAGTTGCGGCAGTGCTCAGTGAAGGGCGTTTCCCCACCCTCGGCCAGCAGGACCTTGGTGCTGATGTAGCGGTGGGAGGTGGGCTTGCGGACCGCCGAGGTGCCGAGGGACATGTCAATGGTGGAGGGGGAGTGGCAGGGCACAGACAGGGATGACTGAAGTCTACAGGAGCAGAGAATGGAGGGGGGAGACACCCGCATCACGCCTGTGTTATCCCAAAACATCTTACGGAACACTGTGACCTTCAGTATCGTAGAAGAGCCTTTAACTTCTCAGACCCTAATGAATTCATTTCCTAGGCCTCTGATTGTGTCCAATCTATCTGGAATGTGCTTTGTCCCAAACTAAAGAAGTCAAGGAAGTGTCTTTCTTTGTTTCTTTCATGAGAGAATTTAATGTTGACAGACTATTTAAAATTTGGTACTAACTGAACATTGCGGTTAGAGTGAATACAGACCTTAGTTTGTTGGCCGGTATTCCGCATTATTTGGGCTGGTTTGTGGTTAATATGAGAATATGTTTTATCTGATTCTATTGCCCCCTACACCTGATATCCTGAACTGATAACTGAACTGCCAAGGACAGCTGTCAGCCCTGTTCTTTTCCATTCCCTGTGTCAATGTATTGTCATGGTGAGGCCCTCTGTCTAACCGTGAGGGCCAGTGTTGACCCAGCATGGATTTGGGGAGATTCGGCTGTTTTGCCCGGTGGCGCACCTGTTGAGGGATCACAGCACTCGTGAGCCTTGCTAAGCCTCTAATCTAAAGATAACAGTAGCGGTGCTGTGAGCTGAGGTTCCGGGAATTCCGAGCGGAACAATGACGTTGCTCCGCTGCGTGTATCGCGGAGCGGCCCCGTCGGCCCGATAACAAGGTCACTCCTGTGGGAGGAGCCTGCCCCAGGGGGGGGGGACGTGTGTCCCCTCCCGGCATCTACCCTCCCTCGCTCCTGGAAAGAGCGCTATTGCTGGCCGAGTCCACCGAAGCCCTGGACACCAGCGACTGCAAATAACTGAAAACTAGCCCGCAGTTCACGACACCCTTACACAGAGAAAGCACTGGAATCAATAGAAACGGGCCGGTATGTGTTACAAAGTGCCCAAGCCGGGAACTAAAGCAGTAAATGGAAATCAATTCTCACTTGCCAAAATCAACCCGTAAACAACGATTTTAACTTGACTAGGAGACTACGTGGAAGATGGGTTAGGAGGATGGCAAGATATGCCATACAAAATTAACAGGAGGGGCTCACCACCCCATCGATAACTAACCGAACAGATTCGGATGCCTGAAAGCCCACTACGAATGGAGTTGTTAAGACAGTTCAACTATTGATCCATCTGCAACCCGAAACCTAAGTGTAGAGACGCACACGGACGAAGAGTCAACGTTTTCTAGAAGTTTATTGTGCAAGGAGAGAGGGCTTCACAACGTCATTCCCATCATTGAGCAAAATGCTGCTGATCTTTATACCCAGCAGGACAATGATTGTATAACACATTGTACAACAGCAGCCTCAGAGATGGACGATGCTGTCAATAAGAAAGATGTTGCCGGTTGCCTTGACCTTACTGGGAGAAAAAACTGGGACGCCAGACTGAGTCAGAGACATCTCAGGTAGACAGCGCAGACGTCTGTCTGTATGACATACACGTCTATGGGAACCTTTGCTCATTAGAGACAGACAGTGTTGTTTTAGAGAGTGCCTTGGGGAGGCCTAACGGACAGGAAATCATAAAGCATCTACTTAAAGCAGTTGTGGTTCTGTGTGGCTCAGTAGGTAGAGCATGGCATTGGCAACACTTAGGCTGTGGGTTCAATTCCCACTGGGACCACATGTACTGAAAAATGTATGCATTCACTACTGTAAGTCTCTTTGGATAACAGCGTCTGCTAAATGGCATACACATATATATATATATAAGCATAGAGGAATGTATGCACTATCATTACCCAAATACCAACGTCGAATTTCCACTCCTACAGAGTCAAATAATTATCCTATATCCACCAACGAAGAAGAGGAAAGGTTGCGATTTTACCTTCGCGGCGAGGCAGGTTCTCTCTTACTGGCACGACGCACAATCCGTCCAGTGACCAGGAGACTGTGTCCCTCACCCTTCCCTTCTCATTTGTGTTTCATACATCTGCTCTCCATCCCACAGCCCATACCAATTTAAGACATTGGCACAGTGTGTGACACACCGTTACATGGAATACAGTGCCCCAGCGCCCCCCGACCGTGTTCCTGTCTGCGAGATGAATCCTGGAGAGTTCTGTGAAATTCTGATAAAAATAGTGCCAGACTGCAACAGCCCCTCCCACTCCAAATCCAGCCAATCGGCTGGCGGAAAGGGCCAGAGGCAGGCATGGGCAAACAGCTGAGTAATTGAAATGGAACTTTGATGGGGGGGCATTTATCTGTCTGAAGTCCCCCTCCTCTCCGCTGTGTACGCGTTACGTAAGGACACGTGTGCACTGTACCGAAAACACACGTCTATGTTCATAATTAAAACTGTTTTGATGTCCCTAAAGAGGGCGCAGGTGAAGAATGTGTCCATTTAAAATCTCTGACGGACACATCCAGTCCATAAGGCAAGAGGACACCTTTTTAAAAATATTAGCCAGTGACAGCACTGACTGACACCAATAACTTAAGGAGTGATATTGCACAAAATGCTTTGACAGTCTGTAAAGGCACTTACCAAGAGCACAGGCCGAGCCCTATACTCATGCGACAACAATGCAAGTTTTAGTCGGGGAGATGTGAATAACTGTCTGCACCAATGAGACACACAGCCTGGGTATAGTGGGCTTAAGTAGGCCAGGGTGTCAAAGGTCACTGCTGCATGAGATCCCCCCTAGCTACTCACCAAGTGCCTATAGGTAACCAAGTTTTTTTGAAAAAGGTAATCAGGTGACATGTGCCTCTCCTCCAATTGGCACCAGCTCTCCTGGGAAATAGTAATTGGCCCACAAGTGAGTGTCACAGGTGCACTTGCACTGCAGTGTACATGACTGTTCATGTGAGAGAACAGAACAATTTAAAATTCAAATGAGAGAAAACGTAACGAGGGACACCCTCAAACTGCCATGAGAGTCACGCCATAACCTCACAGCACTCCCCGGTGAAGGCTTTGGCAAGATGCGTCAGAGTTTAATCGTCCATTACCACTTCCCATGTAATAAAATACATTTCACTATTCTTTTCACCATAGAAGAGCGCCTTTTTTTTTGCTTTCTAGTTTACTTGCCACGCTGCCTTTGACCCTGAAGAGCTTAGGCGTCGGCTTCCTGGCTCTCTGTGTTTCACAGATTCAGTTTAAATGCTCAGGTTGTTGTCCTTGCCTGTCGCTTGTTAAACGGTGGATTTAAGTATAGAGGGACGCCATAGCCACTGTAACCCCTGAGGCATTCAGCGATGCGGTTTCCCAGAAGTCCAGCTCTGTATCTGCCGAGGCCACGGTTATCAACACTTGTGCGGAGAGAGGACAAACACTAACGCTAAAACAGGAACCGGGCCGCCTGGCTTACAGAGAAGGTGTAAGCCACCCGTTATTGTGTTTCAATTGATAACGAACCTTCACTGACGATGGCCCTTCCTCTTCACCACTGTTTGCCATTTGCTCAGCACCCCTGATCTCTGGTCTAAGTGCTGACAGCATGCAGGAACCAGGTCTTACGTGCACCTGTGGTTTATGGGCTTTGAAATACGCACATGTTTGTGTTGAACAAAGGGACTTCTGTTGCTTATGCAAGCTCTTATTGTGTGTGTGTGTGTCATTCATCTTCCTCATGCAACAAAAGTCTGTTTCAAGAGCACAAATTGTATTGAAGTGGCATACTTCACACATGCGATCTGTAAACACATCTGTACCTTCAGAGCCTCAAAAGCCTTCTCCTTTAAGAGTTGAAAAAAATCTTCAAAAAAAAGGGCCATCATACTGGATCAAAGATTTACCAAGCGTATCCTTTGTTTGGAGGATACCGTTCAATGAGGGCCAGCAAAATTCTCATTAATCTCCCTGGAAACACACGGATCAGTGCCCTTGCTTTTAAAAACCGTTGAAATCATTGCTAACCTTGCAATATGCCCACAACTGCATGCATAATTGAAACAAATCAATACCCAACTTCCATCCCTTCAGGACTGCAAGCTAGTTCAGTTCACAGTGAACGTAGTCACTGGACAAATTGTTGTCATTATAAGTTGTTACCGTACATGGTGTCCTATACAATGAGCCGATGTGGTCTCTAACCACACTGCACACAGAACCTGCAGATTGGACTGAGGCAGTACAGGGCGATTAGACACTGAAGCAGAACAAGGTGATTAGACACTGAAGCAGAACAAGGTGAGGAGAGACTGAAGCAGTACAAGCTGAGGAGAGACTGAAGCAGAACAAGGTGAGGAGAGGAGAGACTGAAGCAGAACAAGGTGAGGAGAGACTGAAGCAGAACAGGGTGAGGAGGGGAGAGACTGAAGCAGTACAAGGTGAGAGACTCACAGTCCACAGGCATTGACGAGGCCCAGCCCAGAGATGTTTCCGGTGACGGACACCGAGCGACGTTGGCCCAGCAGCAGCAGCGACTCCAAGCAGCGGGCGAACTCGGACCGGTACTCCGTGTTGATCTGAGAGGAAATGCAGGGCAAAGGCAAATTCGGGGCTAAGTGTGAGCGATTATAACTAATCAGACGTACACCTTTAATGAAGGGATGAAAACTAGTGTACGTCATGTACACACACCAACGTAAAGGGCACACTAACAATAGGAAAAAAACCTGCCACCAATGCTGGAATCACCTTACACATTTTGTATATATATATATATATATATATATATGTACAGTATATATATACAGTGCCCATGTGTCCTTGGCCACTTTACACATTACACATTATAGAAAAGTAATATTGCTTTTTTAAAATCAATATTTTCAACAGTTTTGCCAGATTTTTTTTCCGCTATTAGAATGAAAGAGAACAGCTCATACTGGCTCCTTGTTTATTTTTCTGTGATGTATTTGTGCTTAATGTTTTCTACTATACCCGTGTTTATTTAATATATTTACTGTATTTGACATCTGTCCAAATTTCATATTGCCTGCACCTGTCACGTTATTTATATTTCATTTTCGGTTTTAAATAAAAAAACAGTTTAGCTTCCGTTCATTTTCAGACTGGTTTTGCCACTTTATTTAATTTTTTATTTTATGGAGATATCTCTATTTCTATTATTTAGTTTTTATTTTTATTTTTAGTAGTCAGTAGGAACAGAACGAATGTGTGGGAGATCTTTGCGTGTCCGCTGTTTGGGAAGAAACGAAACAGCGGACTTCACTTCTGTATTTAATGTATTTCAGCTCAGGCCCATTGCTGGAGGCATGACGTACACGACCACAGTGAGGCTACCCATTAGACATACAGGGTCTGGGTAGGACAGCTCGGTTCGGGTCCTCACCTTGCTGCTCTGAGCCGGCCTCAGTCTGTGCGGCAGCTTCACAATCTTCTTCAGCCTCTCCATCAGTTGCTGCGTAAGACAGCGACCTCATGTCAGACAGGACACAAATGACTGATCCCAGATCACCTCAGAAAACTGAAGCCCCTTCCTCATCACCAGGGTCAATGCACAGCTGACTGATCCCAGATCACTTCAGAACACTGAAGCCCCTTCCTCATCACCGGCTTCAACGCACAGCTGACTGATCCCAGATCACTCCAGCACACTGAAGCCCCTTCTCCATCACCGGTTTCAACGCACAGCTGACTGATCCCAGACCACCTCAGAACACTGAAGCCCCTTCCTCATCACCAGGATCAATGCACAACTGACTGATCCCAGGTCACTCCAGAACTGAAGCCCCTTCCCTGTCTCTGCACAGATTACTCAGATTGAGTAGAAGTGAGACTCAGAAGTGAGATTTAGTACATTCCTTAGTATCATTTCCTTTGTGTTTCATACATCAAAATCCAACCCACTGGCTTCATATTAAACTTTAGTTTGACATACATACACAAACATACAGAAACTTTCCTTCTCATTTGTGACATTACATTAACAATGAATTAATTCATTGTTATTTTAATTAATTAATTAAATAAATGTAGGTTAAATTGGGCCTCTGACGGTACTCACATAGCCCATGTCCAGGAACTCAAACTTGTTGGCGGAGCTGAGGAAGGCAGAGCAGGTGACCAGGTGAACCTGCGGGAAGAGAGCGAAGTCAACCCACAGTCAGCTCCGTATTCCTTCAGCAGAGGCTAGGTGCCCCTCTTCCAGAGGACGGTCATCTGCGCTTGCATCGAGATGCAAGAGATTGGCCTGTAGGTTTGTTTTTATTGTACAGTGCGCATGACGTGACTCTTCGGGGCCTTTCAGCTCTGTTTTCACGCATCGCCTCATCTGAAGCTTACTGCACCCTAACCCCAACGTCACGCGTAGCTCACATCTCGATGCAAGCGTAGATGACCGTCCTCTGGAAGAGGGGCATCCAGCCTCCACCCTCCACCTTATTCCTTCCAACCTATGCACTTCCTCATTCCAGGAGGGCCTTCAGCCATGCCCCTTCATGAATATTCATAATGAGCCAGCAAATCTGAAAATAGCAAAGACATCAATTTCAATGTTAAGAATGTAGTGGCCTCCCACGTGGTCTAGTGGTTACAACATTCGACGCTGGCCACGGCGACCGGGGTTCGATTCCCCGTCGCACCAGAGTTCATCGGCTCTGGCCGGGAGTGCCACCGGGGGCGGCGATTGGCTGTCCGCCCCAGGGAGGGGGAGGGAAGCCGACAGGATGTTCCCTGCGCACAGGAGTGGCTCTGGAGTACCGGGTTATGGTCGACGGCCTCGGAGGAGACGATACTTTGCCTTCGTCACTACCGGTCACAGGGCTACGGCAGCGAATTCACATTACAAGGGGGACTGACTTGAAAAATAGCGGGTGTAATTGGCCACCAAAATGGGAGAAAATCAGAAACAAATTCTTTTTAAAAGAATGTGGAGCTAACCATCTGGCTAGTGTACAAACAATCTGTGAAGACGGCGTCCAAAACGCGACCTGTAAATTCTGTGCTTAGACAGCCACGCACCGAGAACATCGGCGTACACACTGGTGGGCGATGTGCACAAAACACAGAATACAATGAGGTATCAAGGGCACTTGAGGCAGAGAGGCACAAGCTCACGCTGCATTAAACTCGTGATGGGGGAGCATCGGTGAAAGTGAAGGTGGCACCACCTCTTGTTCTTATGGGTGTGGTGTGAGGGGGACTGACTCACCTGCAGAGTGGGCAGGAGGGCAGCTAGGTGAGACAGCTGCTCTTTGAAGGCCCTCTCCTTCTCCTCGTGCTGGCTGAAACGGGAACACAGAGCACGCCGTCAGCACTGCGGCCTGACTCGCAAGCCAACGATCGCTGCTAAGAAAACGGTCAGCTTGGCGGCCTTCTCAAAAGAAAATGCCACCGATGTGGCTATCCTGCAGCTCGATAATGATGTTTTGTTTTTTAGAGAGCCCAGTGAAACCATAAAAAAATAAATGACAACAAAAAAACTAAACAGGAGGGGCACAGGTCATACCCCATACCAATCTTAGTGGTTGTCATGGTAGTGCTAAAATCGAAAACTTTCTTCTATACACGCCAGAGCCAATCATTTCACATCATTTCATTCAAAACAGTTTATAGGGTTTTTTTCAGTTATCCTGTTCATACACAGACAAACAGACGGCCGGACGGACACACAGGGGAGCCTCCGTTTCCATCTGAAAGCTTACAGATTATACATCAGAGGGTGTTTTTATTGATTCCCGCTCTAATGAGTCTGGCAAAGCCTACTTTTATTTATTTATTAACTTTTTTACACATTTGCTTCTGCAGCTTTCAGCTCCATTCCGGGAAACGGAGTGCTGGACTGCTTCCAGGCAGCGAGTGCTGTGAGGCAACGGGTCCGGACACAGCCGCCTCGTTAAAGGATCTCTACGAGCCGTAATGTGATACAAGGGGCGGGGGGGGTTATGCAGGCATGACTTCCTGCTTCACCACTACATTAGTTCTGATTCATGGTCGACTGGAGAGCAGTGATTGATACTTAATACACACGTATGAAGGAGCCGGTGGGAACATTACTGTAACCATAGTCACGGTACAAAATGTGCTTTAGGGTGCATGAGTACGCTACGTCCACAGAACCGCAGAGGTTTGGATGACTTCATGAAGGCGAGGCGGATGTTTGTGTTACAGCCTTCCTGTAGGTCGTCTGAAAAGTGCTAATGATGCAGTTATTTTATTCTGTGATTCCTGATGGACTGATTGAATGTATTTGAAAGTTTAAGAAAATAAATACCACATTCCGCAACACAGGAGAGAGTAAACGGCTAACGGGGGTTTGACAGCACATACACTTATAAAACTATTGAGGATGAAAACATAATTGTAATAAATATACAATTACTTATTTTCATCGTGATTCTCTTATAAACGGCCAAGAATAGCGAGACAGGCATGGCTGGGTATGTGACTTACACACACTACAAATCAATGGCTGATTGTGAAATAGAGAGTGGGGCACGCTATTACCTCTGAGCGGCTTTCAGAAGTATCTTCTTCCTTTCGGCCAGTTTTTCCTTAAGGAAAAAACAAAAAATATTTAGACTGACTCATTCAAGTTCATGTGAACAAATTGCAACAATTACAGCAAAATACTATTTTTTTCTGTGACGTACAATTTAACAGATGACAAGCCAAGATGGGCTGATTGGTTCATGTTCTTGTTTTTGTGTGATCTCTGTCTGAATGACACAATAAACCAATATGATGTCAATTAAACATTGTAAAATAGGTTTGAAAGGCTCTCGGCCTGGCTGTTCAGATAAAGAGAGACCTCTAGTGGCAACACCGTGGTACTTCATGCACCGGGAATCCTACACATTGTCAAAGGCATAGTTGCCAGCATCAAGAATAAAGAGTAGATTTATATGTATACATTATATTTATATTTACATGTTCAAACAATCTGTAGATATGGACAAATTCTTAGATAATATAATTGATGATGTGACCATGAGATACAACTGAAAACGGGAATTATATACTGATTAACCACTATTGACTATTTGTATGATTAATTGTTTTTTAGAAAGTCTTTGTTATGCCCTTGATGTAATCCTGAACGGCTACGGTTGAATCAATTTTCACAGCCTTGCAAAAGAGGAGTGTGGTTTATCTCTACCCAGTTCAGATTGAGAGTGGAGACTGTGGCAAGTGATTGGAGGGTTATGCTTCACGAACCATAACACGTTACGATTGGTTCAAATTGTTGAGCCCCTCCCTGATGACATGTCAAGGCCCAGGGCATTTCGGTGTTCGCGAGGCCTCGGTCTCACGTCATTAGTTGTGGCCGGCTGGCGCCCTCTTCCGGTGCCTCACCTGCATGTTGTTGAACAGCGTGCTGATGGCGCTCTCCTCCTCGTCCACGTTGGCCCTCACCTCCCCAATCATGGCCTTCAGCAGGATGATGGCTTCACGGGCTGATGTCTGCAGCTCCTTCACTGCCTGGGGAAAACGGGGTTCCCGACACAGGACTTCAGGGGCTTAGCACTGGGGAGCTCGCGCTAGCCACTCAGTGACAAAGCCAAGCCTTGATTAGGAAAAGGACAGTGTGCGTACACAAGCAGAAAAAGTGTCACTGTGAACCTTGTACTTCATCCGGTGTTCGGTGTTCGGCTGAGTGAGAGATGAAGGACGGCTCATTCGGCAATCTCCGTTGAAAGGATTTGTCATTTTAGTTGTAATTGATGAAACTGTCTTCACGCACAGACTCGTTGTCACTGACATCACAAGAGCATTTCCTGCCTCGTTCTTGGTGCCTCTAGCTTAGCCTCACATATGGGATGTTGGTTGCATTGCTCAGCCATGCATGTTCTCATAAGGCTGAACCTCATAAAACAGGGATTCCAAGTATTATTGCAACTTGATCAATAATATTGATTGAGGTCCTGTGGTCCTCAGTCAGTATAGCATGGCGTTGGCAACGCTTAGGTTGTGGGTTCAATTCCCACTGGGACCACATATACTGAGAAATGTATGCATTCACTACTGTAAGTCGCTTTGGATAAAAGCGTCTGCTAAATGGCATATATATAATATAAATTCAGAAAATATTTCTTTGAAATATGAAAAAAAAAAAAAGATAAAAAAAAAAGATGACTCACTAGTACGGCCTGGTCCAGTTTTTCACAGCCTTGCATATACGCTGTCTCAATATCAATGCAGTGTGCTCTGCTCTCCCTGTGGACAAGGCACACACACACACACACACAACATTATTCCTAGGACTGTAGCTTCATTATGCCTTTTACTATAAGATATGCCTGGGGTAGAGTGCGACTCACACTTGCATGTCTCTGAAACAGTTGATGCACAACATGGACTTCTTCTCTGTGGAGAACATGATGTAGAATTCCTCATGCAGGGCTGCGAATGGAAGAAACAAGGTACGATCAGACCATCACACGCATGAATACGCACGCGCAAACACACGCACTATCACACAC